>JAJLSX010000054.1:0-93133 GCA_030567815.1 Ogataea piceae | reverse complement strand
CCCCCCATGTGTGCCCCATGTAATTTAATTATACCCCGTAACTCATATAATATGCACTCACACACACACACACTCACACACGCACGTTTAAATATAATAATCCCCCGCGGCCCCCCGCCAAAAAAAAACACACACACACACACACAAAACAAAAAGCAATTAATTAATTAATACTATAATATTTTATATATTTCTATATATAATAAACGTATATATACACTGCAAGTTGCGTTAAAGTGCCAAATTTAAAAAAATGGCATTCGTCCTCTTTAAATCAAATTTTTTTTGGTCATTTAAATTATTTCTTCATTTATTCGTTAGAATATTTGTATAATTCTTATATATATATATATTTCCCTCTTTTGTGTTTTTTTTTTTGCTTTTTTTTTTTTCTTCTTTCGTTAATGAAAGAAGATGTCATTGCCCTCTTTGACTATTGTTACTTTCTTTGTTTCATTTTTAGTTTAAATATACTGAGTATATATATATATCCCTCACTCATACGCATTACCCCATAAAATATATATATATATATTTTGTTTTTTTATATTGTGATATATATTGTTTCCCTCTTTACTTGTTTACAATATGTCGGAAGCAGTGTTGATTTCAAATAGTCATCATACAAATTCTATAATATCTACATCTTCTACCACCACATCTTCTTTACCTTCTGTTAAGAAGGAAAAATCTGATTGGAATTTAATAAAGAATCCAAATAATGGTAGAACTAGAATATCACAGGCTTGTGATAGATGTCGTTCGAGGAAGATTAAATGTAGTGGTAAATCAGATATAAGTCCAAATTGTACAAATTGTGAAAAAGATGGGTTTCAATGTTTAATTTCTGATAAATTGGCTAGAAATTCATTTCCTAAAGGTTATACTAAAAATTTAGAGAAGAAATTATTGGATGTTGAATTGGATAGAAATAAGTTATTGGTTGAGCTTAATGATTTGAAAAAAAAATTAAATATTAGTACAGATTTACCAGAAACTAATTCAATTGAAATACAGGATGATGATAACAATAACAATGACAATAATGATAATGATAATATAAATGATAACGATTCAAATGATAACGATGAGCTTTTTGAAGAACAAAATGAATTTATAGATGATATTGATAGGATGGATTTAGATATAAAAAGACAAAATTTATATCCAGTTAAAGTCAATAGTAATGGATTATTGGTTATAGATCAAAATTTAAAATCTCCATTTAAAGTTTTCATTAATAATTTAAATTTAAATTCATTCAATGGATATGCAACACCTGATGTTTCATCATCTGATTTAACTAAGAAGAAAAGGTCTGTTAGTCCAACTTCATCTTTTGAATTAAAAGAAGATGATGAATTGAAAATATTGGCAAATTATCATATGAATTTAAATAGATATTTAAATTTAATCTTATACAAGTTGATTTTCCCATTAGTTTCAATGGATTCAACAAATTTAAATAATTTAAAATTTAAAAATTTAGATCATTTAATTTGGTTATTTTTCAATGATTTTAATAAATTAATTCCAATTTTAGATTTTGAAATTTTTTACAATGATTATTTAACATTTATTAATAAATTTACAATTAATTCTTCAACTTATACTGAAAATGGTGAAATTAAAAAAAAATATCATGAATTTAATATTAAAGAACAAGATGTTTTAATTAAATTAATTTTAATTTTAAAATTTGTTTTACCAACTCCAAAATTTATTTCAGAATCTTCAATTCCAAATAAACAATCTCCAAATCAATTTGAAGAATCAATTAAATTAATTGATGTTAAAAATTTAAAGTTACTTTTTAAAAATATTAATTTTACAATTGATTTATCAATTGATAAATTTGAAATATCTTTATTAATATTTCACTATATTTTAAAATTTGAAAATTATACAGTTAAAACAGATGTTCATAAGTTACAATTTAACATTTCATTTTTAAGAGATACTTATCAAATTTGTTCATTTTTATGTAAAACTTTGAAAATTGATTATGATTCAGATGAGCTTTTATTTACCGAAAATTTATCTCAAGTTTACAAGATTCAAAGGTTAAAATTATACTGGAGTTTTAAATTATTAATTAAACAATTTCAAATTTATTTTAATATCGATTTCCCATTTGAATATGACAATAATAATAGTTTTAAACCTAAACCTAAAAATTTAGAATTGATTCGATTAATTAATGAAAATTTAAAGATTACTCTGAAATTGATATCTTTATTGAATTTAATTCCTTCAAATTTTATGGGATTAGTTGATGATAATCAATCACAAGAAACTTTAAAAAAACTATTGAAAAAATTAGAGTCATGGAATTTAGATTTGAAAAATTTAGTCACTGATGATAATTTAGCAGTTGTCCAAAAACTAAAGACATATTATTTTTATTTCAAAATTTTAATTTATATGAATATTAAAGATTCTACTGAATTAGTTAAAACTTCAAAAGATTATATCAACTTGGCTTATGATATAGTTGTCGGTCAATCATCTTCTCAAATTGATAGTGAAACTCAATTTGAACAGTTGTCTGATAGTTTATCATTGAATAGTTTTAATTTTCACATGATGAGTATGATTTCGATAATTACATTGAAAGATTCAACAGATTTGGAATTAAATCAAAAAATTGTTGAATTGGTCAAAATTTATCATTATACAACTACAAATAAGAGATGTAGTTTAGTTATTACACAGTTATCAAGATATATTAATGATACTTTATCATTAAAAGTGGAAGAAGATCCCGTTCAAAATGATAATTTAAATGTATTTTCATATGATTTATCCCAAAATTCAAGTTCATTATTTGATAAAAAAGTTTTACCTTCATCCATGATGTCAAGAAATAATTCAATTAGTCAGGGCCAGAATTTCAGTGGATCTGAATCTGGTAGCATTAAAGGTAATGCTATGTTTGACTTATCCGCTTTCCAAACCCCTGCTGATTCAATTTACAAAAGTAGTCACAAGTCTTCTCTCGCACCTTCAACAGATCCTTCACTTATTGAATCATCCTACTCTTCATCTTCATCTGGTAATAATAAAAAGAAAAGTAAGAGACATAAAAGCGTTACACCTTCTTCTCCTTCGAGTGTTTTCTCTTCAACTTTGTCATCTGTGTCAAGAGCATCATCTTTATCATCAAGAAGATTATCAACATCTTCAAGTACAGATGCTGTTTTACCTTCCTCTTGTTCTGCTTCCTCTTATGCTTCGGGGTCAACTGGTGGTATCCCTCCTTTATTTGCCTCTGCTTCTACACAATCATCTAAGTCTTCATCTTCAGCACATCAACAAATTTTGGATGCAGATTCATTCTTATCTCAAACAACAACTTCATCATCTGCATTCAAGAAGAGAAGAAGCACTTTGTTTGAAACTTTTAATCAATCAATAAGTGGATCGCTTAATAATGGACTACGTAGATTACGCAATGAATCTGCAAGTTCTGGTAGTAATACACTCCAAAATATTATTCTAGGCTCATCTTCTGGTGCAACCTCAGCATCCAGAATGAGATCTAAATCGGTGTCAAGAACTACAATCGATGAACAAAGAGAGTTGGAACATGAAGCAGTGAGAATGGAATCGAGTTCTAGATCTCAATCTGAGTGTGGTGTGTCATTAGCTACTACTATTTCTGAATCTAATAGCTTGTTTGCTGCTGCCTCTGGTGTTACGGTTAACACAACTACTACTACTGCTGCTGCTAATGAACCTACTAGCTTTGTAAGTGGACATACACATTCTTTCCTTGATGATACTTTATTTAAAGATGCGCAACTAATGTTCAACTTGCCTGATTTCAAGTTTTCATCATCTACAGCAGTTTCGATTAATGGTGATGAAAATGATGCTCCACCTGCTATATCTGACATGATTGCCCCTAACTCCAATAAGGCTGATTTAGATATTGATGAGAAGTACAATATTGCAATCAATATAAACTCTGATTCCATATCAAATATCTTTGCCAGTGAATCCAGTGATACTGAAGATTATAATATGGGAGATTTTATTAATTCATTACCAGTTAACAAACAAGTTGATAAGAAAAGATCCACTTCTTTTAGAGATGATGATGATATTAGCAAATTGAAAGAAAAAGTTCTGAACATGAAATCTTCAGGTATGAGCTAAAACTGCGGTGGCTGAAATGGATATGGTAAATCACACATGTTGTAAAACTTCAACTACTATTTAACTTATTTATTTATTTATTTATTCATTATTTATTATTTATTATTTATTTATTTATTTATTTATCTCTCATCAAATTTACTTTGGTGAGAGAGCCAAACATACTATTCTTTTGCATTTATTTGTTACCCCCAATTCTTACGTGTGCGCCCTATTAAACATAATTTTTGTGTGTTATTTATTTACTGTATTCTTGTAATTTCTTTTCTTCATGTATCTGGATATTACTGTTAAAAGTTAGTTATGTTTTGCATTACGAAGATGTTATCTATTAATAGGTATCATAATTTTATTATATTTATAAAAATTCAAAAGTAACGAGGGTATCCGTAAAACATTCATGGTTCATCAAAATAGAAAAAAAAACACTAGACGAAGACAGAGGGATAAAATACAAATAGGCAAAGAACATGGAATATAGATGCTAAACTAGAAAATGGTATGTTGTTCAAGTAATTAGAAAACAACCATTTCATTAGCTTGATCTTCATCACCGCCATTTCTTCTAATTTCCCACTTATGCTTGGCGACGACAATTTTTCTAACACAAAGGTGGAGTAAGAAAGATAGAGAACCTAAGAATCTGAACACAGCAAAACCAAAGACAGACCATAAGATGAAAGACAAGTACTTGTTATCACTGATGGAATCAGCTGGATAAACTTCTTTAATTGCCATAACTAACAGTATATTTGCAATAACCCAGAATAAAACAACTCTGGATCTAATATCTCTATAATAATCTTCACCACTGATGACTTGTGGTTGAACACCACCATCTCTCATATTAACTGGTGTCTTTCTTCTTTCCTTCAATTGGTACAAGTTTTCGGCATACATTGAGTCAATATCTCTTTGATCACCAACAATTTCCAATTTAATGACTTCTTGACCATCTTCATTTGTGACGATGGTGGCGGCACCAAGGTTTGAAGTTGGTAAGTTATCACCTTTAGTACCCCAAGTAACATCATGGGTGTTACATAAGGCATATATTTGTAATAGACATGTGTAAGCAGGTAACATCAAGAAGTATTGAGCAGAAGATGAAAGAATGTGCCATGGGTCCATGTACATCAAAGACATTAAAACGTAAAGACCATAAGTTGAAGCTAATGAAACACAAATAGATGCAAAACTCAAACCGGTAATATTACCAGCACTGTTTGATTTAATCATTAATGCTAAGAAATAGAAACCAGAAATAATGGCATATAAACCACACAAAGTTAAAATAATAATAGCAGTTAAGAATAATTTTGGAGCACCTTGTGGTCTGTTACCCATTGAAATGACCAACATTGACAACAATGTACAAATACAAGCATAATTCAGAATATGGAAGAAAACCTTACCGCCTACACCACCAATTTCAATCAAAGCACCAGCTAAATAATAGAAAATTAAATAGAAATTTGCAACTGAGAATAAACTGAATAATAAAGTGAAGAATTGGTAAATAAATTCAATATGGAAGAAAAACTTTCTGAAAGCAGAATGGTCAGTTCTCATAATATTGAAAAAATGTAACTGTGAGTATAAAGCTGCAAAGAATGCACCATTCAACCATCTTCTTCTTTGGGAAATAAATTCAGATAAACCTTCAGGAACATCGGTTTCACCTTTGGCACTCTTGACATATTTCAGAACCCATTTGGCATTCTTCTTGGCAACTAACTCCCATGCTAAAATTCTATCTTCAGCTAAGTACATATTTGCAGAGAAAATATCTTGGGAAGCAGAGGCATCACTAACTTCACCTTTGAAGTATGAGCATAGAGGACCTGTTCCATCTTCGTGGTTCTTAAGTGCGGTATATCTATATGCTGATAAAGCACCAGGCAAGACACTAATGTAACCATAGACTGATTCACATGGCTTATCTAAAATGTTAGACATCTTATATTCGAAATTTTGAGATGCAACTAATGGATTTAGTAACTTTGACCAGTAACGACCTTTCATAGCAACAATTTCACCAGCAGCACCTGCAACATTAGAATCCAAATCAAATGCTTTCCATAAGTTGTAAATGGCACTTTCATTTGGTCTAGTACCGACATCCAATAGAACACAGACTTTTGGTTCAATAATTGGACATATAGCATTGAATAACCATCTATGAGAGTTAATTTTCTTTGCATTTTTTTCCTTCAGACAGAAGATAATTTGAACTGGAACAAGACTCTTGTCACTACCAACAAATTTTAAGTCTTCGTCAATTGAAAGTTGAGCGGTATATTCAAACAAGTGAGCTTGGACTTCCTTTTTGTTAACAAAAGATTTGGCAATACCTTCTTGGTAAACACCAATGGCTGATAGAATTTGCAAAACACCTGGAGCAACTTTATTTCTACCATCAGAGACAATCATAACAACAACTTTTTTCCAAGAGTCTTTACCCCATGTAGTACTGCTTCTTCTCTTTGCAAGATATGCGATATTTTCAAAAACAGAGTTTAAAGTTCTGGTTAACGCAACTTCATCTTCATTATACATTGTAATACAAACGACAATTTCTGTATCTCTTTCAAGATCATTTGCTCTTAATGTGTAACCATCAGCAACGAATTCGTCTGCACTAGATGTAACTGCTGAGTACTTCATATAGTCAAATTCATCTTCTCCTTTTAATGGCAGGAAATTATGTAAAGTTGAAGGAACTGGATTATCAAGGATTAAATGACCATTTTTAGACTTGAATGTCTTTTGAGTAGCTTTATGTTTATTTCTTCTTGGTTGGAAATCCTTTGGCAGCTGTTCAAACATATGACCATCTAAACTTGAGCCAAAATCGTAGCCATCATCACTAATTGATTTTGATCCAATCGTTGATTGATTATCGAATGAAGAAGCATAAGTTTCTTGTTTCTCTAAGTAGGTTTTTTCATTGTCTCCTAAAGTGGAACCAGAAGAATTTCTGGAAGTTGGATTTAAAACTGGAGCTCCAGCTATGGAAGCTTTGAATGGATCTTTACCTAAATTAGCAGCCGCATAAGTGGATGCAGAAAAAATTGGCTTTGGACTTTCAATGGTTCTATCACTTGTAATAGATTTAGTAAATTCATCATTATTTAAACGGAATGGGGAGTTAGCAAATCTAGATGGGGATTGATGATGTCTTATTGGACTATAATTGCCTAATCCCAAATCTGCATCATCTTCATCGTCACTATTTGCTTGAATCACAGTAGCTATTGGTTTTGATCTTGATGGTGACTCTTGAGTTGTAAATCTTGATCTAGCAGTTGGAGATGCTAAATTATTTTCAGCTGCCATAACAAAGTTATGAGCCATTCCACTGTTCAAAAAATTTGTACTCTCAGATCTATGGAATGGAACTGCAGGTGAATATTTTAGTGCTGCTTTAGAAGGGGAGTCTTTATTCATATGTGAAAATTTTATGTTAGTATTGGTATGGTGAATTGAATTTTTTGCAACTAAACAAAAAGGTAAACATAGTTACTTACTTCTTCTAGGAGATGAAGATGGAGTATATATACTCTCTGGTTTTCTAGGAGATTCCCTATCATTAAACGGATTTTCTCTAAATGGATCAGACATGTTTGATATGATATGCTATATATAATCCAAAGAGATAAGTTTAAAGAAAAAAAATTAACTTCAATTATACTTATATATATCAATCAATTGACGTCTACAGAACAAGAAAAAAATAAATATCACTACTCAGATGTAATTGTAAAACAGTATAATAGAAATTATCTAGTTATAAATTTTTCGGTTACAATGATATTCCTAAGTTCTAATAATTTAAAAAAAAATTGAAGAAATTTTGAAATATAAACAACTATCTTACCTAATTAGGCAAAAGATAAATAAAAAAAATGAATTAGTTGATACAAAAATGATAATATGTATACATACATCTTTACACCTTACGTAATTTTTTAAAAAATGTGTATTTAATCACGTGCCACATTTTGGTTTCTTAAAATTTTCCTTAATTTTGCACGTGATTTAGGCATGCGAGTATCTGTCATGTGCCCATTGCCTAAAATTTAAAACTTAATTGATAAACTGGTGGCTTATAAAAACATCACATGATCCACATCATGATCATTATCAAATGTTACACAACAGATATTCCGTTGCATAATATTTTGAAGAACTAAATTTGAAATTTGAAATTTTGAATACTTTAATCATTTAATGATTCAAGTTTCAGTGATGAATGATTAATTTGTAAAATGTGAGTCAAGACTATGTTATTTATAACCTTTAATGAAGAAATATTTTCAATATTTTATTTATTATATATTCTAAGTTCTTATCACTTATTAAGTTATTATTTAATATTTATTAAAATCAGAAACTTTAAAGTTAAATCATAAAGATATTGAAGATAATCAAAACCAATACAACCAATTAATAATTAATAAACCTTATTCACTCTGTGCCAAACTCTCAAGTCTTCGATAACCAATGTGACATTAATATAGATTATAAGAAGTTGTGTAGACTGTAACTATTCTAATTAGTAGTTAAGTAACTAAGAACTTAAGTTTTAACTTTTAACTTTTCTTGGCTAAAGATTCAAATTTCAAATAGATAGACTTGAAACTTCAAAATATCCACGAACTATTTATATTACATATACCAACGTATATCGGCTTATAAACTGTAGTATACTTATATAGACTCAGAGTATAAAATTTAAATTATAAATTAATACTATTGATTACATAATCATATATATTTGAGTAGATATGTGATTATATAATTTGGTCCATCTAGATTCTAAAATGGTTAATGTTACATATGGTTATCTAATGACTAAGGCTCAATATTACAATTTATAGGCGTATAGCTACATATTTAATTTTTGAATAGTTTTAAGCCAATATTAAAGAAGTTTGATAATTGACAATAAAAATCATACAATGCATCTTAATCATTTAAATTAATCAATCTTCAATGATAATGAATGAATTACAATTTATAAATAATAATTTTTAAATAATTATTTTCTTGTATTTCAATACACAGCCTCTAAGTTTGGTTTCATTTCGGGTCCCTTTGCAGTACAAAAAGGGTAATTTTTTCAATTTAAATTAAGAACAGTGCAAACTTCAAGCCAAATGGATCCTTTCCAGTTGGGACTAAAAATTGAAACACCATTTTCATATACCGAGATGAATGGTTGGAAAGTGGATACTTATACCTAGAATGCAAAAAGAAAATCTTCATCTTTTTTCTCGACATATAAAAATGGACTTGAATCCACTTATTATAGATAGATACAAACTAAGAAAAAGGATGTTTTATTTAGTATATAAACTACAAACTTTTACACTGTGGAAAGTTTAGTGTATTCCTAAATAGATGAATTTTTTTGAGCTAAAGAGATTTGCTGCATTTTTTTTTGTGTCAATGGTTTCTGTTGTAGCTTCGACAATTACTACAACCATCGACTCTGCAGAAGCAAGCGAACTAGCAGTCTTTGCAGATTTGACTTTTGTTGAAACCTTTATCTTAGATTTAGAAGACAATTATTCTTCTTATACATCTTATATGGCTGCAAATGACTTTGATTTCCCAGAAGATGTTCTTCAATTTTATCTTGACTTGGCACAGCAAACATCCGATGATTTTCCAACTTCTTTATTTGTTAGTCATTTCCCATTCTCTGACTTTTATACTTTTGCTACTGCATTCCCAAACTATTCTTCACTATTAAGCAAAGCTGGGGCTTCAACTTATTTTTTTCCTAGTGATTTTATAACTACAGTTTCTACTACAGAATATTCTTCAAGCTTATCCACTACCACCTCAACTTTTACTTCCTCAAAGTTGTCTATCACTCCAACAACTTCTACAAGTAGTACAGTACCTACTAAGACAACGATTATGACCTCACCATCTTCATCATCTCCATTATCTCCATCTTCTCCATCATCATCTTCATCCCTATCCACTTTATCTTCAACATCTTCAACATTGTCAACCGCTACATCCTCCACATCATCGATCTCAATGGCTGTTTCTACATCATATTCCTCCCCATCTTCATTATCGAATGGGGCTACTGTTTTAACAGTTTATTCTTCTGTCGCTCCTAAGATGCTATATGTAGGTTTCTCTGTTCTTTACTCCTTTTTATTTATTTTTTCTCTTTTATATGTTGCTATGATGTTACTGGTTTAATTTTTTCTCTCACTTAAATACCTAATATTGAATCTTCAATTTAACGATCTACCCTTTTTTTTCATTAGCTTAGCATAATAATTTTTTTAGCCACCAATTCCACAGGTAAGCAATGCATTTGATTATTGACTTGTAATATGTAAAATAAATTTTATACATATGTATCCTTTATCTTTTTCAGCAATTGTATAAAATTTGGATCTTTAAGTCGTTGTTGAATATAATCTTTCAACTCATCATCTTTAAGCTGGTAGATATCAACCGGGTCAATCTCCTCTTCGGATTTACCTGATATTTTCACGACATCGAATCTTACCGGATACTGGCTTGTAGATAAAGGATTTGTAATTCTTTCAGTTATATTTGGTTGACTTGGTTGACTTATAACCTCTTTGGTATGGTCGCATGATAGTAAATTAGGATATAAATTGCTTTTCACTAAATTAGCACTAAAGTTATGTTTACCAGTAATGCTACTTTCCAACTTTGAAGTGTTGCCATTGGTGGCATTTTGGCCTAGATAGTCATTCAAACTAATTTTAGTATGAACCTGCCCACCATTGACACTTTGATATTGTGATTCTCGCATTGATAATAGAGAGCTATCAACTTTGTTGAAAACAGTATTACACTCTGATGTTTGTGAGAAAAGAGGTTGTAATATTGCAGTACCTTGATTCAACTGTTGGGGTAAAATTCCCCATGACTCAAATGCGTTGACACAACTCTGTAACTCTTCGTAAGAACTAAAACTTAACTGCAATTTTTTATTGAGGTGACACTCTGGGTAATATTTTAGAGCAATTGAAGGGAATTTAACATAAAGCTTAATACTTTCACAAGACTCAAAAGTAAATCTCTCCTAGAATGTGTACTGTTAGTAGATTATTACATTATATACGCCTAAAGATAGAATTTAAAGATAAAAATATCATACAAGCACCTCTCCTTGCCACATAAGTTTTATCAAAAGACTCCCTAATGTTGTCAATTCCCTACGATATGCTGGGTTAGTGAAATTGATTGTTAAATCAGAGGTATAAGGTAATTGAACCATCTTACGCTCTGTATTTACCCAAGATAACTTTCTAAAAGGTATACTAATAAACTGATTATCCATTGCGCTTAATTAGCAGTTCTTCCTTAAGTTTCAGTTATTAGTAAATGCTTTATTACAACAGTTGTTTTAAAATCTTTTCCCTCTATGGCATCCCCTTTGTTACACGCTATACAAAAAAAAATAAGTCACGAATTGATTTGAATTTAACAATGTGAGGCTTTGAGCCACACAAATCAACCCAAAATAATATTTAAAGGGCCGCGTACAATGAGAAATTCTTTATCAAAAAAAAATAAAAAAATAGAGAGTATCTCAGAGAAGCGATAAGTGTATAAATATATTGCGTAGCTGATTATAAGCTTTATTTATCTTATATTTTGGGTGTTTTTGTTTGTTTGTCTTTATTATAGTAAGTTGCAATCGAAATATACAATTCATGCAATTACACAAATGTCTAAAAGTCAGCATGAAATTGATGAAAACAGTGAGCATGTGCCACTAATGCTCTCTTCGAATCAGTCACTAAATGACATTAGCACTCTAAACAAACCATCAAGTGAATCTTTACCATTGGAAGTAGATATCTCAGAAGCTGATATTCTACAGCAGCAACTTATAGATGAAATGAACTATTTACACGAGCCTGAAGATACTCCTCATGGTAGACATTTAGGTGTTGCATCTGTTATTTCAATGATTTTACAACGAATTATTGGATCAGGAATTTTTGCAGTTCCAGGGTTGATATATAGAGATGTTGGAGGGTCACCAGCTTTATTTTTTACTGTTTGGCTAATGGCTGGAATGATGAGTTTTTCAGGACTTTTTTGTTACTTAGAACTTGGTTGCATTATTCCAAGAAGTGGAGGTACAAAAGTCTTTCTTGAGTATATATACAATAAGCCAAAAATGTGTGTCAGTGTGATATACAGCACGTTCTCAATTTGTTTTGGTTTTTCAATTACTAATGCTATAATTTTTGGTGAATATACTTTGTACTCAATGGGATATGTGGATGTTACAAATACAATGGCGCCTAGATATGTAGGATGTGCATTTGTTGTTTTGGTGTGTTTAGTTCATGGATTTTCCACTAAAATTGGTGTTGCATTATCCAATTTTACCGGCTACTTGAAATTACTACTTCTAGTGTTGATATCATTTACTGGTGTTTATGTGCTATTGATTCCTGCCTCTATAACAGGGGTTCCGAATAACTTACACGTTGAAGACTTCTTCCATATCAAGAGAAAAGTTACTGTTTCATCATTCATATCTGCGTTATTGAAAGCCATATTTTCATTGGATGGATGGCAAGCTGCTCATATAGTCTCCAACGAAATAATAGATCCTATCAAAACGCTAAAGATAGCTGGTCCAACGGCCTTGCTGATTGTTAATGTTTGTTATTTATTCATTAATTTTAGTTACTTAATTGTTGTTCCAGATCAAGACTTAACTTCCAGTGGAGAGTTGGTTGGAAGTTTATTATTCGAAAAATTGTTTGGTTACACAATCGGGAGACAATTCTTAACTATTACTGTTGCAATATCTGCTGCTGGTAATATCATTACAGTTTTGTTTCAAATATCAAGAATGAATCAAGAAATTTTCAGAGAGGGATTTTTACCAAAGAGTAAATTCTTTGCATCAAATTGGCCTTGTGGAGCTCCACTACGTGCAATTATGTTTCCCATGCTCATTACATCATTTTTCCTATTGATTAAGACTCCTGATAATGTTTATGATTATATTATTAACCTTGAAGGTTACCCACAACAGTTGTTCTACGCATTGATTGCGATTGGAATATTCATTATAAGATATAGAAAACCAGAATTGAACCCACCTATAAAAGCATACTCGATATGTGTCTGTTTCATGTTTGCGCTTTCCCTCTTTTTGTTTATTACACCATTAAATCCATTCAAGAAGAGAGAGTTTGAGGGTTTCCCTAACTATGCATATACTGGTTTATTCATTCTTTTCTTATGTTGGAGTTATTGGGCCATGATGTTTAAAGTTTTGCCTCGCGTGTATGGCTATGAGTTGAACCAGGTAAAAGATACATTGAGTGATGGATTAGTTGTCAAGAAATGGGAAAAGGTTTACATTAATGAACAGCAAATTTTGGTTTGAAGATAAATTCAGCATACATATGAGCGAACACTACTATTTAATCACCCACTAGAGTTGTAAAATAAAATCAAATTTAATATAAAATTGTTTAATAGAATATATTTATGGAGACCGAAAAGTAAAAAAAACACAAGAAAAATATCGAACATAAACCTAATAGCCATGTATATGTCAATGAAGAAGTAAACTAATGGCTACAGAATTATGGGGCTTTATGTCAGGGGACATATGCTGAGTATTTAAATAGATATGAGTATATAATAGTACGTAATAAAATGAGAACAATAATCAAAAAAGAAGGGAATTAACAACAAAAACAAAGACAAAAATAAAAAGACAAATGCAAGGTGCATAAATTAATTATGCTACATTATTTTTGGATTTCACGAAGGACTCTTTGGCTAGCTTGACAAGTTCATCAAATTCACCAGTATCTTGACACATCTTACTGAATTGAGACTCCTTATCAACAATCAGGGTATATGGATGGTCATATTCTTTAACTTTTCCAGCATCTAAAAGTAGAATCTTATCATAATCAATGATAGTTTTTAATCTATGTGCAATAGTTAAGATAGTACTTTGTGATAATTCTTCTCTAATAGTTCTTTGGATCTTGGAATCTGATTCATAATCAATAGATGCAGTAGCTTCATCCAACATCAAAACCTTCGGTGATTTTAATAATGATCTTGCTAGACATAAAAGTTGACGCTCACCTTGGGATAAATTACCACCATTTTCTGAGACTGTATTGTCCAACTTTAGGAATTTATTTGTGTTCTCTTCGCTGTTAGCATTTGTAGCAGATTCCACAAGCCCTGAAGTACCATCAACAATTAATTGATAGTCTGCAACGGAGATTAAGTTGACTCTTTTCAAAGATTCAAAGATCTCTAAATCAGAATACTCGTCAAATAGATCTAAGTTTGATCTGATAGTACCGGAGAATAATGTAGGATCTTGTGGAATAATAGTCAAACCTTTTCTTAATGTTTTCAAACCAATTTTAGTAATATCAACATCATCAATAACGATAGAACCTTCTTCTGGTTCAACAAATCTAAAGAAACTAGTGATAATTGTGGATTTACCAGCACCAGTTCTTCCAACAACACCAACCTTTTCCCCAGCTTTGACCTTGAATGAGATAGAATCAATGACCCTAGGTAAAGTTGGTGCATAACGTAAAGATAGATCCTTAACTTCAATAACACCATGTTCAGGCCATGACTTAGGTGGATCACTTTCAGGTAATTCTGCTGGTGGTTCTTTAACAGTACCGGTGATATACTCTTGGATACGTTCAACGGAATTCATACTGATTTCAACTGTAGAATACATACGGACCAACCAAACAGCGTTTTGATTGAATGAAACTGCAAATGATAGTGACATACCAGCCAAACCAGAGTCAATTTTTGTAGCATATGCAACAGCAAAGACTGCTGCAAAGAAACTGATCAAGCATCCAATGATATCTGTTCTGAATGCCAACCATCTATTATTAGTCCAAACGTAAAAGAATGGTCTATTGTTAGCATCAATTTTCTCCATATTTTGCTTCAAGAATCTTAGTTCATCACCATAAGCTCTAATTGTAGTAACACCAACCAAGGTTTCTGTGAAGTGTTGATGGATCGGAGACTTGGTCACGGATTCGAAACGTTTCAATTCCCTTGACAAGTTGACGTATAAAGCTCCGACGATACTATATAAAATAGAGACAAAGAAAGCAAAGAGAATAAATGCAGGAGTGATTGTTGAGATAACAATAATGGTGGAAAGACATGAAATAAGAGTGACAATAAAACCTTCAGCTGTTGGGGCCAACTCTTGGTCGACACCTTCAACATCTTTAGAAAATCTGTTCATAATACGACCAACTGGAGTTGAATCAAAGAATCTCAAATTAGATCTTAAAACACTATCTAAAAGTTCTTCAAACATCTTTCTAGACACTTTGATACCGGAAAAGAATGTTAATATGATTCTACTTGACCCAGCAAGACCGTACACTAAACCAATTATAGCATAAACAGAAATATAATATTCAGTTGACAATGGTTCAGAATCAGATAATCCTGAATAAATAGAGAAACGGGTTTCGAAAATAGGTTTGTGCCAGTTAATGTTAGACCAAAAGCGAGTAACGAACATTCCAGATGAAGATGAACGGAACATCATGTCAATAACGGCATGCATTCTTCTTTCTTCAGCCATAGACCAGACTCTCAACCAATATGATTGGAAGACATAGACAAGCTGAGTGACAACAAAAGTTAATCCCATAGCAATCCAAATTTTCCAGGTTCCAAAGTATTTGAAATATGCCTTATAAACCTCAAACTTGACCGCACCATCAGACTTAGTTTCCTCTTCAATCAATTTACCAGATGCTTTTTTCTGTTGTTCTGTTTCCTCAGCTTCTTCAGCTGCTGGATCCACAACTTCATGTGACAAATCACGTTCAGCAGGAGTTGCCAACGCCGCAATATTAGTTGATAATAATTGATGGTCATCTGCAGTTGTAACATCACTCAGCTGGTTCAAGTTAGCATATGATTGAACACGGGATGCAGCTTGCGAATTCAAAACACTCTTGATGGCATCTTCATCCAATGCATTTTCTTGAATCAATGTATCAACAGAGCCTTGTGATTTGACTCTACCATTATCCATAACAACGACATATTCGGCATTTTGAATAGTTAGAGCAACGTTATGTGAAACCAATAAACATGTACGACCCTTCATTAATTCACCACTGATACAGTTTTCGTATATATGGACAGCAGTATGAGAATCAACAGCAGATAAACAATCATCTAGCAAGACATAAGATGCAGATGAGTATAATGCTCTGGCTAAAGAAACTCTTTGCTTTTGACCTCCTGATAGAGTAATACCCTTTTCACCAACTTCGGTTTGATCTCCACCATCCAAGATTTCCAAATCACGTTTTAAACCACATGCTTCGATAACAGCGTCATAACGTTCTTTATTGAAGGTAGCAGAGAACAAAACATTTTCTCTAATTGTGTCATTTAATAACCACGCACTTTGAGAACAATAAGCAACTGATTCAGTTAATCCAGTAACGGGATTTGGAATCAATTGATCTCTTGGAGTTAAACCCGGCAAGAAAATACTACCACTGATAGCATGCATTTCACCTAACAAAGCTAACAACAATGAACTTTTACCTGAACCGGTGGGCCCAATAATGACATTTAATTTACCAACTTTGAAATCGATATTGATATCTCTCAATTTGAAATCTGTCTTTGAATTTGAAGACCAAGAAAATGTAGCATTTTCAAAACCAACCAATGGTGAATTTGGATTTCTTTTAGCAGATAATTGTTCATATTTGGAAGATTCTGGTTCGGTTAAAAATTCTTCAACTCTATCAAGAGAAACCTTGGATTGAATGACATATGATAACATATCAGCAAACAAATCTAATGGAGTTCTCAATAGTTGGAACAATGCTAATGCAGTGAAAGCAACAGGAGTTGTCAATGGCTTACCCTGAACAATGGTGTAGAAGTAGAAAGCAACTAAAGCGACGATGGTAGGGGTCAAAAACCACAAGAAAGAGGCAATAACCCAAGCGTAACATCTGTACTTTAAGTATGTTAATTCCTCTTCTCTGATTTCTAGGATAGATTGCGCAAATTTATCTTCCCAAGCGAAAAACTTGATAATTCTAATGTTTTGGAAAGTTTCATTTAATTTTTGTATTCTTCTATCGGTGACACCTAACATTTCTTTCTGGTAATCTCCAAGTTTCATACTAACTTTGTAATTCAACGGCATCAAAAGAATGATAGCAACAGCACCAACCAAAGCAGGCCATCCTAACAATCGGTTCAATAAATAGATAGCAACAGCTGCCATAATTATAGAGTTGACAAAGTAATGTAAATAACCACAAATTTCTGAGACTTTGAATGCATCAACGGCCATTAAATTGATAATGGTACCAAGATCTTTTGACTTGACATGATCAGCTTTAGTTGATGCATCATCAGATAAATCTTCTGATTCTGAAGAAGATGATGTGCCTTCTTCACCCGAATGAGTAGACTTGTCATTATCTGAATCTTTCTTTGTTTCTTCTTTTTCCTCATCGGAAGAGTTCACTCTTCTTCTTAAAGCCTTAGCGTAAACTTCACCAACAATGATGGCCTTCATTCTTGTACAAACTCTTCTACCAATGAATAAAGAACCACCACTAACAATGGATGATATAGAACTGGATAGTAACATAATACCAACAAATAACCAAGCCATTGTAGATGGTGTAGTTTCAGGGGCATCAACATACTCCAAGATTTTCTTCAATAGAACAGATGGGACAAAGACCAAACAAGCATCAATTGAAGTTAAACATGCTTGTGATAGTAATAATCCTTTGAATTGAGCAAATAATTTAATAGTGAATCTTGCTTTACTTGCAGATTTGTGGAATTTCATCAAAACAGGATAAGCATAATCATCAAATCTTAAACCCCAGACATCAGCCATTGTTAAGTCTCTTTTATAAGCATCAAAACACATTTTATCAACCCAACTATATGTCATCAAACCAAAGAAAGATGATCTTACTTCAGGGGATGGAATGACACCTTCTTGTTCATAAATAATGACAGGTTTATCACTATATTTAGTAACACCACTATTGAACAGTAGGAAAGTAGCAATGGAAAACTGTGAGATATAAAAGGTTTTGACATATGAATTTTCAATATGGTTTAAAGTGGCAGATCTTAATACAAACAGACCAGGTAACCAGAAGGCAATATATAAAGAGATTGAATAGTACCATAAATCTGGTAATCTATCACTAATACCTGTTGAGACATAGAATAATCTAATAGTTGAAATTAAAAGTAAAAATGTCCAAAATGAAAGATTTATGTATGGAACATTGATATACCCAGATGATTCCCACTCTTCATTTAATTGAGGCAATAAAATGGCACTTAATGAAATGCCTACTTGTGCAACTAAAAGTAAATTTTCAAAGACAACTTCAATTTTACCTTTGAAATCTCTAAAGACGTACTTAGAGTATCCCAATGGAGTTCCATCTTCTTTTAATGGGTTCACTTGTGAGATATCAAAATGTCTTTGGGACACAGTAAGAGATTTATCAGAATCGGCTCTGTCTAGATCATCTTCATCATGAACAGCATCATATGTATTACTTGAATTAGCCAATAATGGTTGAATTTCAAGATTTGGCAATTGTATTTTAGATTTATTAGAATATTTAGATTTGCTGATTAATTGAATTATCAATATAGATATTGAAAGACCAAGGTATATCAATGGAGCAGACTCTAAAAATCTATGTCTTGAACACTTTGAAAAGTCATCAATTTCCCAAAAATTGGGACATGAATATGTCTGGTTCATCGCCGAAAAACCCATACGTATAATCAAATTTACTGAAACCCTCTGTTTTTAAACCTAGTAGTTTTTCAAGTCAAAATAATATATTTTCAAAGAAAATTATATGAATTAAAAAAGACACAAAGCACTAACCAGTAATATAACAAAACAAAGTTAATGGATATCAGAAATTGAGAATAGTTAAATCAACTTATGGATTATACTTTTAAAATTTAAGTAAAAATAGTGAATTAAATGGGTTACAGTTGAAATAAAAGGCAATAAAATTGACTTTTCTGTTTTTTTTAAAGAAAAGAAAAGAAAAGCTAAAAATTACAAAAAAAAAAAATAATAAAATGAATTACCGATTTGTTATGTAATCAATTTAGCTACTTTTCCTTCGGTTGGATTGTGTTTAGCTTTGTATGCGCATGTGTATACTGTTGCTACTTCAGCCCATATATATATATTATATAATATACGTTTATATCTATAAAAGATTTAGTTAACATTTAAAAATATTACCAAATGACTCATTGTTTTATACTCTGTCAATTGCTATAAAATAACCTTCAATTAGAACAGAATACATAATCATTAATTGTAAAATAATTGCGCCCATTTAAAGTCCGCACTTCTGTACGGATTACTTCTTAACTTTTCATAATTTTCATAATTTTTTAGAGATAAGAGTATTATAAATTCACTATTTAGTTTTACTATATAGTGATTGATTCTAGGCTAGCTCAGATTAGTCTCATCTGTGAAAAATCAATTAGATACATGATTTCATAGAATATAGCATATACTTACATCATTTTATATGTATATATTCAATTTATTTTCAAGTTACTATAACCGGGGATAAGACAAAACTTAGATAACGATTTTTAATGAAATATTTTGTAGAGAAAAATTTTACATAATTTACAATAAACCATTTAGATAAAAAATTAAAAGAAAATTCGATTAAAAATATGTGATTCAGTCTTGTAAAGAAAATGCAAAAACAAAGTATAATATTTTAATACATCTAATCGTCGTTCTTGTTTGTAGAACCTCTTAACAAACCAGTTCTTCTGGCAGCGATTAAACCAGCCTTTTGACCTGAAACGGCACCTCTTGAAATAGTAGAAGCCTTACCAATATGTTGATGGTTACCACCACCGTGAGGGTGATCAACTGGATTCATAGCAACACCTCTAGTCTTTGGCCATGAGTTTCTCTTAACCTTGAACTTGTGGAAAGCTCTACCAGCCTTTAATAATGGTTTATCAATTCTACCACCACCGGCAACAACACCAATAACACCTCTGGCATCAGAAGAGATGATCTTCTTAGCACCAGATGGTAACTTAACTCTGGTCTTGTTGTCATCTGGGTTGTGACCGATAACAATAACGTAGTTACCTGAAGTTCTACCTAAAGCACCTCTGTCACCAACCTTTTCTTCAACGTTGGAAACAATGGTACCTTCTGGTAAAGAACCTAATGGTAAAACGTTACCAATGTTTAAAGAAGCCTTCTTACCGGCGTAAACGAATTGACCGGTGTAGACACCTTCATTGGCAATGAAAATTTCTTCTCTTAATTTGTACTTGTATGGGTCTCTGAAGGCAACCTTAGCTAATGGAGCACCTCTTCCTGGATCGTGGATGATTTGCTTAACGACACCTCTGATGTAACCGTGCTTTTCGGCGTAATCTAAGGTTCTTAACTTAGCAGCACCCTTTCTTAATCTGGTGTGAGAGGTAAAGATTGAACCTGCACCCTTTCTTTGGTTTCTAATAACTCTACCTATAAGAAAAAATATTTGCAATTAATATTAAGAAAATATTAATTTAAAAGAATGTTAGTATTAAAGAAGGAAAACGATTGGTGTTTAAAATATTTATTTCCCAAGTTAAGGATCAATAATTATAGTAACAGTGTGAAGTGATAAACTCTGACATATTCTATCAAAATGGAAGATGAAAATTGCTCTTTACATATATCAAATCAAAATAAAAATTATTTAAACTAATCTCAATATTGAGTGTATCCAATTTGAACTTGATTATAGATGGATTTGATATGCTTGACTTAAATTCTACTTCAAAAACTCGAATGCTTGATCCCCTTGAAAAAGGTACAACTGTATATTTAACAGTATATACTTATTTGTTATGATTATTGGTGTTAAAAGAATTCATTCAAGCTGTAATCACATTTGATGATAGTTGTTTGCCATTGTTGGTATTCATATTTGAGGTGAAAACCTTCTCTTACTGAATAAAGAAAATATTTCACTATACTATATCTCTGGATAAATTTGTAGTTGTACTTTCAATACAGTATCTGACAAAAAATCAAAAAATCAAAAAAACCACAAATTTCACTGTAGTATCTTGCAAATAAATCTAATTCAATAAGGTTCATCTACAGAAGGTTCATAAACTTGATATAATCTTATATACACATGTAATCTTTTTTCCATAATTTCAGTCCTAATATATATGCCAATATAGTTGATCACTCCCTGTTTTTTTATCTTCATTTATGACATACCCATTGTGTATTAAATTTGGTGGATTATGTTGGTTAACCTTTTATAAGAACTTCTGTATTATACACTTTTATACACCTTTTAATACTATTAAATTGAAACATATTGCTTTAACCAATAAGCCAAAGGATTAGGGACATTACAAGCAAAGAGAGAGTATCTACATAGAATTGGACTCTACTGAGAGGAGGTTACAGAGAAAGATTCCCCTATACAAAGAGTGACCAACTCACCTTCCTCTCCCCCCTGATGAGAATTCTTTTGCAGAGAGGGAGAGAGGGGGAGAGGGAGAGCGAGAGAGCTGAGAGAGCCAGAGGGCACGCGGGACAGAGAGTTTACAGAGAGCGAAAAAAAAATTTCATTTCATAGTAATGACACATAATTGAAAATTGTCAGTTAGTTGAGTTTATGCTAAAATTTCAGTGAGACTTTTTTCTCATAAAAATAATTTTTTTTAAGCTAAAATTTGTAGATGGTGCAAGGTGTGAATATTTATTACTGTGAACAGGGTTTGAACATACATCACGTGATATATTTAGTAACCCTTATCGGATTTAAAATTATAAATGATAATAGAATCATGTACAAGACCAATTTTTACTATCTGCATGGTTATTATCATTTATTTATTTTCCCTCTGGTATTAATCTTGCTTTTGATAGTTGTGTTTATCTCTAGGGTCTATACTATACATTAATTTATATTATAGTAGTAGATTCTGACAAAATTTATACAATTAGTGAGAATATAGTGATCATAAATACAACCTGTTCAAAAGAAAGCTGGAGATATTTTTACTAGACTAGAGATTTACAACAAAAACAAAACCATTTACAGGATACACACGAACAGATATAGGATATGAAATACGTAAAATTCATTAGTGAAAGCTACTGAAGACATATTTCAACAGTAAATCCCCCGATTCAATAAATAATAAAACAATGAAAGAATAAAAATGGAAAATAAAAGAGAATACACGTTAGAAAAAGAGCAAGAAAAAAAAATAAATTAATTATTGAATATATGTAATGCACAACGAAAAAAGCAATTTTATATCACTTAAAAAAATATAAAGATATAATTTAAGGATTGACTGATTGGGGATAAGATTAAATTTTAAATTCAAGAAACACAAAAATAAAGTATGCAGTTCATAAAATCTAATTTTCTTCAGTAGCAGCTGGAGTGGCATCAACTTGACTATTTTCCTTTTCAGCAATATAATTTGGAGAATCAACGGCGATACTAACATTTAAAACTTTACCTTTAAATTCCTTGCCATTCAAAGATTCAATAACTTGTGTTTGTATATCTTCTGAAGCAACTTTAACAAAGGCAAAACCTTTATTGTTGATTGGAACATTTTCAGTCTTGAGCTTTAAGAACAAACCTTTACTCAGTCTTTGTCTTGGAACGGTAACCCATTCTGGATTAAATTCTTGTAATAATTCTTTAACATCATCAATACTGGCAGTCTTTTCTAAACCACCAATAAATAATGTATCTTTAGAAGGAGTACCTTCTTGTAATTTTTTTTCAATTGGTATTTTAGCTGGTCTTTCTCTTTTTTGTGGAGCAGATGAAGATTCAGTTGAAACAGTGGTTGATTCTTCAACAGTTGTTGACTTTGGAGTTCTAGTACGTTTAGATTTTGGCTTTGACTTTGATTTCTTTGATTCATCATTATCTTCATTTTGTTCAGTTGCTTCAACTGATTTCTTACGAGTAGTTCTTGTCTTTGGAGTTGATGGTTTCTTTTCTTCTAAAGGTCTTGCATATTTAGCATATAATTCTCTACCTTCTAAAACGGTACCTTCAATTAAAGTTAATGCATTTTCAGCATCTGAGATTGATTTATAAGTAATGAAACCAAAACCTTTGGAAACTGGTAATTTAGTTTCTTCTTTTTTATTATACCTTAGTCTAGTTGGAATTTCAACTGATTCAATTTCTAAAGAAGGTGTTAATGTCTTTAATTCTTCTTCAACAGTAGTAAGAGGTAAATTTCCAACAAAGACCTTTTCAGAGGCAATAATTTGCTTTGTTGATTCAACAGTTTGTTCAGTAGAGGACATGATTGATTATTTGTTATTAAAAGTACTAAACGGTATTTTTTTTAATGAAATTGCAATTGGTAAGTTTTTTTTTTTTAAAAAAATATAGAATTTTAATTAAAACAAGGAAATTTAATTATATTTTATACAGATATTTCTTTAAAAACAGATTTATTTAATTCTTTTGTTTGGTTTTTTCTTAGTTTTATTTTAACTTAGAAACACAATTGAATTGGACGATTGAAAAATTTAAATACTTAATTTATTAAATTGATTACAAAGATTTAATATACTTATCTAGTTTAAAGAGATCAAAAGAATAAAAAAAGAATAGTGTTGCATACAATTTACAAATTAAACTTAGCTGAGCGGTTCTCCTTCTTAATTTCTCACTCACCTTTTTCTCACTTTATACGCTCACTCCCAAAATTCAAAATCATCACTCCCTCGCACTTCAATTGTTTCATTGTTTTTTTTTTTTTGTTTTTTTTGATTTATTGTTTTTATTTGTAAATTTGTAAATTTCTATTATTTTTGCTAATTAAAATGACATATCTCAAAATTGGCAGA
This sequence comes from Ogataea piceae, assembly GCA_030567815.1. Lineage (NCBI taxonomy): Eukaryota > Fungi > Ascomycota > Pichiomycetes > Pichiales > Pichiaceae > Ogataea > Ogataea piceae. Next base: position 68,970 of record JAJLSX010000054.1, on the reverse strand, counting down.
CAGTAATGGAATATTCTTGAATTCATTTTTTTTTTAAGTCTTCGTAATTAGCCACATATATATAATATATTATATAATAATATATATGTGGCGCGCTAGGTTTGAGGCTAATTCAATATTTCTGTTTTTTTTTCAAAATAAAACAATAACTCTGTTTTAAATTCAAAATTTAGAAATTCGAAATTTCGAAATTTTGAAAACTCAAAAATTGATTGATATTCGAGATTTGTTTTTTCAGTAGTTTAAATACCCATAATTTAATAATGACAGTAAAACCCAACCAGCCAATTAAATTCCTAAAAATTGAAATTTTTAAGAAAAAAAAAACTTTAAAGTTGATTACGTTATCAAGACTTTAGTATAGAGTTTTTTCAAAGCGATAATTCTTGGGCGGTCAAGGGGGAAGAAAGCGGGAGGAACTGGAAGAGGGGGAAGGGGTAGAAGATACAGAAATCTCTACGGGAATCTTATGTTGTCTCTCCCTGGTTAATTTCTTTGTCCTCCCCCATTGGAGACATTATATTATAGTATTGAATTGATTACATACTCTTGTTCTATATATTTTTCTAAGGGATGACATAATACTTAATTTATTTTTCCACTATATAATTTTAGTACTGAGCAAAAACAAACAAACCAATTACTGTAGAGCTTTAACCAATATTCAATTTTCTCACTGATTATTGTGATTCTTCTATTTACTGTAAAAATTGGTAGTTTATTTTTATTTGTTAAAACCTTTTTATTTTGTATATTTTTCAAAGTTGCCTTGTATAAATAAAGTATAGATAAACTATAAAATCACAACAATGTCCTTATTAAGAGATTTAATAGACGCTTTCGTCCCAACTACTGCTTACGCTGAAGAGGTAAGTACTTTATAATTCTATGTTATGAAATCTCAACATCCAATCATAAATTAAAACTTTTTTTTTCTATATGTCAACTAGTGGAACAGCCATTTGTCTATGATCAATATAAGTCATAAGTTATATGTATTATATTAAACCCCATTTAAAAACCCATTGATATTCATACACCATTAGATCTATAATACAACACACATTTGAAGTTTTATCATACAATGGAAGAATACCCTTCAAACCAAAGTTTACAAACTTGTTAACATCACTTCAGATTAAAGATACACGTATCCATATTCTTTTCAGCGATACAGTTCACTATTTACCTGAACATCTCGTAGCATATCTCAATAATACCAAACATAGAATTTGCAAATCTGTACATATGTACCGTTATTGAACCCCTTTGTGTTGAAAATTTAAGTGAGGATAAGATTCACATAGGTGTATCCCCCACTAGCCATCAGAGGAAAACGTTCATACTGAATTTTATATTAATTTACAATTACATGGACAATCAATACCGTCTTAACTTTTCTTTAGTGTTATATTTGATATGTTGTTCAACTATTCAACATGACAATTGTATTATTCAAGTTGAGAGTATTACACATCACTATAGATCTATCGGGTTTCCTATACATCGACTTATCAATTTGTTGGTAAAATATTGTAGTTGCTGATATCAATGTTTTAATCTAATTGAATTTTTTATATATGATTGGATCTGAAATTATTTACTCCTTATTTAATGCTTTAAGTATACTAACATTACTATCATTTATCCAATTCATTTGGAACAAATGAAATATCAATTTAATATAGCCAGTTGAAGAACCAGTTGAAGCTGAAGAAGCTGCCGCTGAAGAAGATGACGATGACGAAGAAGATGAAGATGACGAAGACGAAGAAGAAGCTGGTGACCAATTAGAAACTTTACACAAGGAATGTGCCGAAACCGCTGAATGTGCTAAATACGTCCATCACTACCACGAATGTGTTGAAAGAGTCACCAAGGAACAAGAAGAAGAAGGTTATGATGAAAAAGATTACAAAGAAGATTGTATCGAAGAATTCTTCCACTTACAACATTGTTTAAACGACTGTGCTGCTCCAAAATTATTCTACAAGCTAAAATAAACTTCTCGATTATAGAACTAAAAAAAAACACGATATCTATTATAGACTATAAGTTGTTTTTATTTTTGTAACTCATTGATCATTCTCTTAAATTACTCCCATTATATTATTAAAATTACCATTCCTATTTTTGTACTATGCCACTATATTATCGTAGCCGTATACCATTATTTATTAACAATTATTTTTACCATCATGTACTGGAATCCCAGAGTAAGCATTTATCATGTAGTATTCCATGATCTACGTTACATGTCATGAGAATTTTACCCTACCATTTAAAAAATGACAAAGAGAACTAGGAGACTTTATATCACCTAGTTCTTTTTTATTCAAACTAAATTAAATTATATATAAATTGCGAATCATACATCTTACAAACTCAATTAGTTCTTGGAAGGAGCAGCAGCAGCAGCGGCAACCTTAGCCTTCTTAGCTTGCTTAGCGGTAGCCTTAGCACCTAAGATACCACCACCCCAGTGTCTTCTTGAATCTTCGTATTTTTCAACAAAGTTAGCGTTGATGGTAGAAACCAACTTAGCTAATTCAGCTTCATCTTCTGGCTTAACTTCGGTTAAAGCAGCAACAGATGAGGTCTTGTTGTGGACTAAAGTACCTAATCTAGCCTTACCTTTAACGATAGCGTATGGGATACCCATCTTCTTACATAAAGCTGGTAAGAAAACAACTAATTCAATTGGGTCAACATCGTTGGCAATTAAAACTAACTTAGCCTTCTTGTTTTCAATTAAACCAACAACGTGGTTTAAACCGTACTTAACAACGTATGGCTTAGAAGAAACATCTTCCTTCTTCTTACCTTCAGCAATAGCAGCGGCTTCTTTGGTTAATCTTTCCTTCTTTTCAGCAGCAGTTTCTGGTCTGTACTTGTTGAATAATTTGAAAGTTTCAGCAGCGGTGTTTCTGTCTAAGGTGTTAGAGAATTGGGCAATTGCTGGAGGAACCTTTAATCTTAAAGATAAAACCTTCTTTTGTCTTTGTAATCTAACGTAACCTGGCCATTTGACGAATCTTGATAAGTTTCTCTTTGGTTGGATAGCTTGACCAATACCAAAGTTTCTTGGGGTTGATTCAAGTAATGGGTTCTTTGATGAAGAAGACTTAGCAGTCTTGGTAGCTAATGGAGCTGGAGCGACTTTCTTACCTTTTGGAGCCTATAATAAATAATCATATAAAATCAAAAAAATGATTTTAAATTAAAATGTTAGTATTTTATGTTACAGTTAAACTTAGTTACTGTCAGGCTTGAAAACAAACTGGATTCTCAGTTTTCAGGAAAATTTCGAATAAACTATATGATAATTGTTTTGAATGGTTTCCTGGATATTGAACTGATGTATGGTAGTTGTAAATGAAAGTATATATACATCGAACGAAAAAGGATATAAGATAATATTTCCTAGTTTAAATGGAATGATTTACGTGTATAACATAACTAAATAAAAAGATATATGCTAATATTCTATATCTTTATGTGTTGATATAATTTAATGAATACATTCAATATCTGCTTTGGCCTTTAAGTAAGTTTGTTCCATCTTTAAATTTGTATCTGAACTTACCATTTTGTGTATCTATGAAGGGTTAGTTTCTGGAAATTGAAATAAATAAAATAGACTAATCAATATATAAGTTAAAAAATTTGATATAGTTATTTTAGTTACACAGTTGAAAGAAGGATTATGCTTCTCTCCTACTATTTTCGTAATTGTTAGAGTAAACTGTAAGAGAAAAAACATCTGCCTAACAACAAATTAAAAATTTTGGGCTTTCAACCTGAAAAATTTTAAATTTTTTTGAAAGAAGCGAAAAGTTTGTGTACACGTGACTAATGATGCGGGTTTACAACCCTGTGGTCTTTTTAAGTAAACAAAATTTGGTGGATTTCCTAGCACTCCTAAAACCTCTATTATTTACTAAATATCCTGAAGGCTGTGCTAAATGGTGCGTATTAAAAATGATCCCTTTCATCAAAATGTGGGGGAATTCGGTTATTATTATATTAAGCAAACTATGTATTAGACTATCAACATACATACCAATTAAAGATTCGAGTGTTTTTATTAAGCAGTATGTAATTTTTCTCAATGAACTAATAGAGGTGTATTAAATATAGTAGCAAACTGCTTCTGCAACACAATTAGCATAGTACAGATCGATTAAAAGGTAGTAACTTTCTCAAAACCTTTTGAGCAGATCCACTTCTGGGATGTCTTCAAGACCAGCATTTTTCTACAAACAATAATTGGTGTTAGTATGACTTGTGAATTTTAATCTTAGGTTTTAAGTTCTACGGTTTACTCACAAAAAAAGTCTGACAGTCACTCACGTTGTCTTTAACAACATCAATAATTGATTTGTACTGAGACATTTAGTAGCATTGTTAGTAATGTTCAATTATCTAGGTACACAGGAGATTTTAATACACATACCAAAAGTTTCCTTTTACCCAATTCTGTCAATGTTGTATTCAAACTTCTCTTCAATTCTTCTGAATTCTGAGTTTCTCCACAATTGGCTTTAGATACATTAAGCTTATCTTGTAACTTTTCCTTTTCCATCTTGAGGTTATCTAGTTCGACCAATAATTCGGCATTAGTACGTTGAACAATTAATGCGCTCAACTCTGAGAGGGTATCGCAAAGAAAAGTTAGTATTATATCTTATTTGAGTATTTATCTAAGAGTAAAAGTATATATACCCTCTTCTAATAATTTACATGACTTTTCTAGAGCTATTTTTTCAGATTTCACTATATTGAATTTTTCTGGGGTAATCTTAGATTTTTTATTGTCATTATTGGGTGAATTAGCTTTAATTTCTTTGTAGCAGTAAAAGCTGGTTTTTCCAAAAGATTTAACAATAATTTCCCCTTCAGAAGCCAAGTCCTCTAAAATCTTAAGAATCATTGTTTTAGTGATGCTGTTATGTAAGTTCAAAAGTATGTCTTGGACTCCAAAAGGACGGTATTGAGCCTTTAAATAGTCTCCGACTAAAACTTTGCCTAAAACAGAAAGGTGAGAGAGCATATATCAGAGACTGTTAGTATGTCTTTTGTTTTGACCCCCCTTTTCGATAAAAATGACTTGTTATAAATCAGAATTAGTTTAATTATTAAGGTATAAGGTTTCAAATACCTTCTTCGTAAGTAAGTTTTTCTATTTTTTGCTTCTTAGGTGGCATATCGCTATTATTCAATATCTATTATCAAATTTCCAGCTATCAATTAACATTTGAATACTGTTTGATATGAATTTATGAAACAATAAATACTAAATAGTATAACTTTTTTAGTGGGAAATAAACTATAAATTATAATTCACAAATCGCGTTACTATAACACTATCTGTTTTTTAGGTTTTACCAGTTACAAAATTTTATTTGTTATAATCTTTTTTAATTTCATAAATTTATTTTTAACGTATATATATATGCAATCTACTTAACGGACTAAGACAATGTTTCAGGCATTTTCATCATTAAAACAACCAAAGATGTCCATCCAAGGAAATGTTTTGTTTTGGTCCCTTCACCATTTACCTCTTTATATTGTTCCCAAGCATAACCAGAACTTTCATACTGATTATAAATGTTTGAAATCAAGTTCTTACGTAACTCTGAGTATGTGTCTTTTGCCAATTGAGTGGTCTCGGTATCAACATCTGGATCAGTACCATAGTGTTTTAAACTTTCTAAGATTAGATAGTTCAAGTTGATCCAAATATTTCCTCTCCAGTAATCTTCACCTTTATGGAAGCTTGAATCTTTCTTAGATAGTGATCTAATACCATATTCAGACCATAATTGTTCAGGATCTCTTATGGTTTTAATTATATGTGGGAGATGGTCAGATGAAGCTGGTAGAAGTCTATGCAAAAATGGCATTAGAGTAACATATCCGATATGACATTCAAATTCATCTTCGTCCTCATCATTAGAAGTTAGATCACAATAACTCTTGTCTCTTTCTGACCAATGTAGATCGTCGATATTTGCAACAATGTCATCATAGATTTTCTTATATTTGGCAGCTTCCTCTTCCTTTTCCAATAAATGAGAAATTTGATACATTGATCTACTCATGACACCCATCCATGAAATTAAGTCTACATTCAACTCAGCAACATCGGCTTCACATCTAGGATAATCATCAATACCACTAGGTAAACAATGATCCTTGGTTCTTCCCTTCCATCTGTATGCATCTTTAGAAGAATGACACTTTCTATCTAATTCTGCAACTTGGCCACGTTGAGTAGTTCTGAACCAGTCAAAGTGTTTGTTTAATTGTGGGAAAATATCTTCGGCATATGATAATAATAACTCAGGTTGGGTTAAATGAAGATCACCTAATTGTGTACTCTCACTTGAAACGCCTAAAATGTCTTCGACATCTGAATCTATTGAGTATTGATCTGCTTCCTTTCTTCTTTTTGCAATGGCTAACAATTCGCTGAAAACAAGCATTAAAGTTGGTGGGTTAGCAATTGTTGGATTTTGAACGGTGAATTCAGCAGGAACCTTACTTCTAGCTTCCTCTCCCAAAATTTGTTCTCTTGCAATCCAGCCATTGTCGTCAATTAATGAGAACCAACTCTTGACTATTTCAAGTGCCAAATCAGAATCGTATTCAAGGATAGGTAATAAGTGAAAACCTTCATCCCAATAGAAACCTCTTGGGAAAAATGGTCTACTTGGGACAGATGTGAATAGCTCGTAAGGACCCTCTGGTGCTCCAACTAATTTCTCATGTGTGAAATCTTCATCATCAGTAACAGCATCTCTATCCACCATTTGGTCACCGTAGAAATAACCAATCCCACCTAGTAGTTGCGATAAAATCTCTTGCGCAAATTTGACATATTTAACTTCATTGAAAGGAGCAGACAATTGATACTTATCTGTGAATTTTTTATCAAATGATTTTAGAGACTCTTCAATCTTCGATTCGAGGTTTTCCACAGTATATTGGTCCTTACTAAATTCTTTATTGAATAAAACATCAAATTCGAATGGACCTTCGAAAGTCTTTTGAATCATATGTAGATTACCTTCATAATTACCTGGGTTTCTCAATTGGAATAATTGCTCAGATGGAACATCAGTGATCTTTTCGTACTCAGCTTGAACTAGACCCAGACTTTCTTTCATAAGAGTGAGAAATATATCTTTGGCTCTCCAAACATTTCCTGTTGGAACTTTCAATGACATATGATGGGTATATGCAGGATCTAGGGATGGATCAATCAAATTTTTACTCTTAGCGTACTGACTAGATTGACCTTCAGTAACATCGATATCAAATCCACCGCCTAATGATTCGGCGTATCCAACCAATTTAAGATCACCTTCTACAATATTTGGAAGATTTTTTATACCAGCATATTCTAAAGCACCTTCACCTTCTAGTCCCGCATAGAAGACGACAGATGTCTTGACCTTTTTGTTCTGAGGAAAACCTTTGATCTTCAAAGCCCAGTTACCATCATTATTCTTCACAAATTCAGTTGTAATGTTCACCTTGGACTCAGAATCTTCTAAAACTTGTTTACCTCCAATTCTTGGATCATACTGAACCCACCCATACTTATCTAAATTATCTCCTTGGTTACATTCATGTCTTATTTTACCAATACTTGAATAGTCATCTATATTGAACCACATTAATCCTGTCATCAATGATTCAGGTATTCTTGGTTTAACACCCATGTATAAATTCGATCTATAGGGACCCCACAACAATGATTTTTCATTGGCATTTTTGTAATTATTTATCAAGGTATTAATACTATCCTTATCTGTATCAGAACCGCCAAAGGAACTATACTCAATTGCGCTTACAAGCGCAACAAGAAAGCATAGTAATGTCCCAAATAACTTTCTTTGTGACATTGTTCAGTTAATCTTGATTATTTGACAAATTTTCTCGATGAAATGAATACAAGCAAAATGAATTCACAATTAAATATATACTGAAGTTTTTTAGATGTTATCAAAATACGAAAAGCACTTCCACATGGCACATACGCATATGTTTCACCTCTCAAAATCCTCATTTTTCAACTGCGCTGAAATATTATTCCTAATTGCTGCGCCTGAAAATTTAACCACCGGTAATTTCAGCCACTGGAACTGATTTAGCTATAATGCTTAACTTTTGAACATAAATTAATTAATTATTGATATATATGATATAGATACATGTAAATATTTACAATTTATATATTTGATTTTATAAGGCATAGTAATATACAATAGCGATAAGGTTTCTTTTTTTTACCTGAAACCACCCATTCCTTTGGATTTCTTTTTCTTTTTCTTTGGCACAGCGAATGTCCCTCTTTCCATTTGCGAGAAAGGAAGTTGTTGAGATAGAGAAGACGGTTGTGAAGATGGTATATTTGAAATAACTGGTTGAGTTGACGTTTTGATCGATTTCACCGGTGACAGTAATGTATTTGGATTTGACATTGAAGGTTGACTTGAACCAAGAGAAAAGTTTCTGAAGTCTGATCTTGGTCTTTTCTTTAAAGATTCTCTCTTTTTGATAGGGGATTTAGGTTGTGATATACTAATGGATGGCATGCTGAATTGCGAGGCAGAATCAAATTGACTAGCGGCATCAATATCTGAGACGGGTATATCTGCCGCAAGCTCATCATCGGACCAATTATCAACGAGATCTTGTAGATCAAGTCCTAGTTTTTCTTTAACTTCAACTAGAGCTTCTTCATCCTTGTCTTGACCATGTGGTTTAGATACTGTCATCAAACTCACACATAAATTTTGGCAAATATGTTTAGCATAACCCACTGTATCCGACCTTATTGGCTCTAAGGTTTCTAAGAATTTCAAGAAATCGGTAAAGAGAGAAAAACTTTCAAAGTTCGTTATATCTTGATTCAATTTTGTGACATCCGAAAAGAACTTATGAGATGAGTGTGTGAAACTAAAACCATTATCCGAAACACCATAGTGCTCCATTAGTTGGGAGATCATAGATTGAACTTCATCTATGTTACTAAGAAAACCAGGAGGCTTTCCTGCTTCTATCAGAGGGAAAGGGTCAACCATGTCTTTTTTCCTTCTTTTATTCAAACTTCTTCCCAATAAATTTGCATATTCTTGAACTTTGTCAACCTCGTAAGAAATCAAATCCTCTTCTTTTGCGTTTGCGATGGTGTCTGTTTTGTGATGGGATATCAAAGTTTCATATGTTGCCTTCTCATTTATGGTTTGATCAACGCATTCTCCACTCGTGCTAGCGACATCGTTTGCTTTGAATCCTGAAAATGTGTTTTTTGTATCGTATTTTAATACACTACTTGATATTTCAATACTTTTAGTTGTCTGGTAACAGTAAAAGTAGGTGTCTGAGTCTTTGATCAACTCATTGCGCACAGGGATGATTGCCATAGATTGTATAGCTGAAGATGCATGCGGAACAAAGTAATATGGGTTGTTTATTATTGTTGGTTTGGCATTTTCTGAAATTCCAAAATGAATGACATACGTAAAATTTCTTGCCTGTGATGTTATCATACAAATAACTTCATTAGAGTAATACTCATATTCTGCCGGAGGTAAAGATATCATGTTTATTCTCATACTAAGGTCATTCTCATCAAGGTAATGATTCCATGAAAGCACTCTTCTGAAAGAAGATGAGATGTCTACAAGAATAATTTCTTTTGTAGTTAAGAGAAAGCAGTATTTATTCGAACCTTCAGGTCTTTTCAAATCAAGTAGTTTTGACCATAAATTAGCGACAATCTTACATTTGAATGTATCCTTGGTTCTGTTGAGCTGATGAAGTGAAGACCTAGACATGAGATATAATGAATCTCCATCTGAACTCCAGAATATTTTTTTGAAATTTGACAGTTCAGCAGGATCATAAAACGTAGTGAACTTACTTTTTTGTTTTGCATATGCATCAACTTTACCCCCACATATTCTGAAAGTTGCAAAGTTTCCTTTAATATCAACAGCTCCTATCAACTTCCAATTCAATGGGTTAAATGAAACATCAGCGAGACTATATTTGGATATCTCAATTGAAGGAATAGTTGCAATATTCGTTATGATTAAGTTGAAATGACCTTTGATTTGAAGTTTCAGTATATATATGTTGAAATCGGTACGCACAGCAAATGTATGTGGTTTTCTTTCTAGATATGTCAGTCTTGTAGGAAATTCAATCTGTTTCACTCTATTTGGAAATTTTATGGCAGATGTAATTGAAAACACAGGAGCTTTATCAACACTGTCAGTATTACCAGATGGCTGAAGGAGTGAGACACAAACCAGATTCCCTCCTTCACCTGCAACAGTAACAACAATATCTTCAGGATTCGGACGATGACTAGGAAAACACTCAGTATTTGCAATTAAATTCCCGTAAGATGGGTCATATGATTTATCTGATAAGGTAACTGGCATAACTTGTGGTTTTCTACTTTCAACTAATACATCTGAAGGAACGTATATCCCATCATTGTGGCTACTTAGCCTCGTGTGTGTATCAACTTTCTTAGTTGTCCCATATTTTGTAACTGTGGTACGAGAAGCTAAATCCTTTGATGATTCACGTAAAGTTTGAGCTGGGGTTATAACCTTGAATGAATCTGAAAGAGGATGTATTTGAGCTAGTGTTTCACTCTTTGTTCTTGGAAATTGAAATAGTTGGTGGTTTCCATCACTGCCCGATCCATCTTGTTCTTGTGGAAATAGCTCGCATGTACCAGAAACACCGTAAGTTAAGTGTAGACCTACTCGTTTATCTACAGACCAGGATTCTGTCATCACAGCCCGTCTTATTGATTGACTCTGTGTAAAGATCCCTAATCCCAATAATGCCGAAAGTTAACACAACGAAAAATTCAAAATATTTCAGTAGGATTAAATTTATATTATTATATTTAAGATCAGATAAAATAAATCTCAAACCAAAAATAAAAAAAAAGAAAAAAAAAAGAAAAACAAAAAACAAAAAGGAAAAAAAAAACTTTTTATTTCAGATCTGAGCTTCGAGAGTCCAGAATCATAGATATACGCATTTTATAGTACGTATTACGTAAACGTGCGTACAAACTTTGCGGTTTCCCCCCGGACTCTTTCAACGAGGACGTGTATTAATTGAGTTATTTAGGCTACAGGAAATGCATTACAAGGACATGATTTTGAAAACAACATAATAAAAGACAGGAATAAATATCTACAATGATAATTATCAAGTATATATTTTAAATGACTATTTTGAAGCATCTTCAAAAGATTCGAATCTTAAATCCCAATCAATCTTTGGACCTAATTTAGGTAACACTTCAGCAACACTTTGAACATCTTTATCACCTCTACCAGAGATATTGATAATAATATTTTCACCCTTGGACATCTTCTTAGCAGCTTGTATAGCACCATAAACGGCATGGGATGATTCTAAAGCAGGGATAATACCTTCGTATTGTGATAATAATCTGAAACCTTCAAGAGCTTCAGCATCAGTAACAGCAATGAATTCTGCTCTACCGCTATCTTTCCAACCAGCTAATTCTGGACCGACACCTGGGTAATCTAAACCAGCAGAAACAGAATGAGTATCGTGGATTTGACCATCCACATCTTGTAAAACATAAGTCTTAACACCATGGAAAACACCAGGCTTACCTGCAGTTAAGGTAGCAGAGTGTCTGTCAGTATCGATACCATCACCACCAGCTTCACAACCTAATAATCTAACAGATAAATCTTTTTCAAATGGAGAGAACATACCAGTAGAGTTAGAACCACCACCAACACAAGCAACAATTAAATCCGGTAATTTACCATCATTTAATTTAGCAAATTGTTCCTTTGTTTCGTTACCAATTACACTTTGGAAAGTTCTAACCAAAACTGGGTATGGATGTGGACCAATAGCTGAACCAACAACATAATGGGTAGTTTGTAAATTAGAAACCCAACTTCTGAAAGCTTCTGAAGTAGCATCTCTCAAAGTTTGAGTACCGTTGGTAACAGCGATAACGTTTGCACCTAAAATTCTCATTCTGAAAACGTTTAAAGCTTGTCTTCTAACATCTTCTGCACCCATGTAAACGGTACACTTTAAACCAAATTTGGCACAAGCAGTGGCAGTGGCAACACCGTGTTGACCAGCACCAGTTTCTGCAATAATATTTTTCTTTCCTAATCTCTTTGCTATTAAAACTTGAGCTAATGCATTATTAATTTTATGGGAACCAGTATGATTTAAATCTTCTCTCTTTAACCAGAATTGTGGTCCACCAACATATTCAGTTAATCTGTCAGCCTTATGTAAAGATGATGGTCTTCCAATATAGTCATATAAACTACGGAATTCTTCCCAGAAAGTTGGGTCAGCAACAGCATCTTCAAATGCAACTTCTAATTCTTTCAAACAAGCATGTAAAGCTTCTGGGACATATTGTCCACCATAATCACCGAATCTTGGGTTGTGTTTGTGTTCTTCTTCAAAAGAAGGTTGAACTTGGGAACCAACTTCAGCTAAGAAAGTTGAATTTGGAGTAATATTTGAACCTTCACCAGTTAAGATTGATTGAACGTATGATTTAGCAACAGATGATCTTTCACCTGCCTTAGATTCACCAACAAGTGTAACTAATTTAGAACCAATGACAACACCATCAGCAGATTGACCAACTTGCAGGAAGTGTTCTCTTGTAGAGACACCAAAACCGACAGCTAAAGGTGTCTTACCTCCAGTAACTTTTCTAACACGTTCACATAAGTCACCAACGGAGGTGGTAACAGAGACTGCAGCACCAGTGGTACCCATTCTGGAAACAACATAAATGAATGAATCGGCAATTTCACCTAATAATTTTAATCTATCGTCAGTAGTTGATGGAGCAACTAAAGGAATGTATGATAAACTTTCTGTTGAACAGAAATTTCTAAATTTAAGAGCTTCTTCTGGTGGTAAATCAACAACAATGAAACCATTTGCACCGGCATCTTTAGCATCTTTGATTAATTTTTGTTCACCGTAGATTAAAATTGGATTGTAGTAACCCATTAAAACAATAGGAACAGTAACACCTGATTCTCTTGCTAATTTGACTAATTCTAAACATTTTGGAACAGTAATACCGTTATCTAAAGCAACAGTGTTGGCAACTTGAATGGTTGGTCCATCAGCAATTGGATCAGAGAATGGGATACCTAATTCAATGACATCAACACCACCTTCTTGTAAACCTTGTAAAATAGGAAGGGTATCTTCAATAGTTGGATAACCAGCTGTGACGAATGTGACTAAGGCACTACGACCTTCAGCTTTAGCTTTAACGAAAGCGTTTCTTAATTCAGTAGACATGTTTTGTATTTGAGTTAAGTTGAAAAATATATCTCACACACCTTCCTTTGAAAACAACAATAGGAAAGACAAGTATATATTAATAGATTAATTAAATCAAAAGTAGTTCACACAAAAAAATTGGACAATGCATTGTTTCTTTTGCTGCTGTGAGTCTGTGACTAACATCAGTCATAATTATCAAATATTTTAAATCCTCCGCGCAGAACAAAATATTTTTTTTTTCTTGAAAAATTATCGTAGAATTGAAAATTTGAGAGAAAAGCGCACTCTCTGAGAATAGCTTACGTCATCATAATCTTATTCCGATACCGATTGTGGAATCATATAATATAGTTTAATTTATTTGACTACAATTTTAGATAAATATGATTAATGCTTAATATAATTATGAGTTTTATAGAGTTGTTACATAGTCAGTAAGGTACAAATTATAGTCAATAAAGCATAACATCAACGAGATCTTCCCTGTAAATAGCGAGTTTAAATTCAGAGATACATTTATCTTCTATAGTACAATTGGTTGATTAGAACTACCATTTCTGCTATCACTTTGTTCTTTCTTTTGAGCTTGCGCCTGTGCTCTAGCCTGTGCTTGAGCTTGAGCAAGAGCTTGAGCCTTTTGTGAAGTTGTTTGCGTCTTCTTTGACGTTGCTCTAGGTTTCCCCTTTTTAGTTATAGTAGAATTTCTTCTTGCAGCGGTAGAATTACCTGTGCTACTAGATGCACCTGTAACGCTACCACCAGTTGATCCTGGAGTTGTTGATGTACCCCCATTTGTGCTTGAAGATGCAGACACTGCAGATTGTGGAGTACTTACTGTCTTATTCCCATTTGTTTTAGATCCACTATCATTTCCTTTGCTAGCAGTACCATTACTTGAGTTTGTACCATTGGACAATATGCTACTGCCACTATCCGTTTTACTGGCTGCACTTGTATCAATTAGCGATTGAGCTTCATATCTGACTTGATGTGGCACTATTCTCATTTGATCATCTGGATTTAATCCAATCTTTAATTTGGAGTAACGTATTATAGGTAATAATCTCTTATATGACGTATAGTAATTATCTATATTAGATTTTAAAATATTAATTTGATTTGAAATCTCTGAATATACAATTGAAGGAGCTACTGTTTCATCAATAGCAGATAGTAATGTTATATATTGACTCATCTCATATCGAAGACCTGAAATTTTTGATTTTAGTTCTTGCACTTCAACAATGACACTATCAATATTTAATTTTCCCGTTTCTAAATCATGAATCGATATAGTCTCCAATGCAGGTGTACCTGTTACAGATGTATGACTACCTGATGTATTAACAGGAGTAGATGTAGTAGCGGATGGTGTTGGGATAGACATATGGGTTGATGAGCCTAATTGATTAATTATTGTGTTTTTCTTTTTCTTTTACTTTGATTTCCTGTATATTGTTACGCTATAGGCTGGCGCTGTCTATTGAAACAACAGGAGTTATCTAAAGTTAATATATGAGGATGTATCAAATACAAAGTGTAGGTCAATATATCAATCAATGAATATATGTATAGATAGAGAGAGAGTATTGATATATACACATTTCTAATTGTTTAATATTTATGTACTGATTTTTCTTTTTTTTCTACAAATTTTTATACACAGTAAATTATTACATAATACATAAATAAATTTAATGTACGTACGTACGTATACGTACGTGCGATATGGGCACAGGCATGCGGTATGTACGTTAATTGGGGTTAAAACTTTGTAATTGCCCGGTGATTCAGTACTATAAAACAGATATCTAAATCTGTGTTTCTTACATTGCAAATCATTTTCTTTTCCTGATTGTAATAACTTCAGTTTCCTCATTCAGGATCCATTCAGAAGGACGATATTTCTCCAAGTTTTCCCAACTAAACCCAGTAATCGATTCAAGATCTTTCTTTTTCAAAATAAAGTAAGAGACATTTATTATATTTAAGTAGTTTGTTATCATTTTTTCAGTGCCAAGTTTCATTATTGTAGCTAAATTTAAGGATATTTGATCTTGTTTCAATGTGTTCAATCTTCTATAAACACTTTCCCAGAGTGTGTATTCCTTATTCAAGAAGGAATATGATGCTATGAATGTAAGTTTAACATTGTCAAGTTTCTCAATTTCATTCACTGATAGAGACATTAATTTGTCAAGTTCAAGATCAAGATTGAAATTCCGGATTAATATGTCAAGTGCCTCTTCAACATCATTATTGAAGTGAACGTTGTGCATTACCAGGTATAACAAAATCTCTTCACTTTCTTGGTTGGTTAATACTTGGTGAGATTTATCTATTGATATTAAATGGGTAACTCCTGGAATATAGGACTGATAATGGTTGATAGAGACACTAAACCGTATAGAAGATAGAAACACTTCTTTGGTGAAATTATCAGGCTTTAAACTTAGTAAACTTTCCCTAATTTTTCTAAAAGACATAAGTATAGAGTCATTGGTAATATTGCCTTGCCCAATATGTGTTATATCTTCCTGTACCTGGCTGTAATATTTTATTCGATCACTTTCATTTTGTTGTAACCGTATATCTTCACCTCTACTGATCAATCCAAACTCTTTGCTTTTCTGTCTTTCCACATTTTGAGCATCTAATTCGAATCTTCGCCTTCTCTTTTCCAGTATATCTGCATCATTCAATACATTTTTTGAGTTAAAATTATTTAATCCATCATTTTTTGAAGATTGATCTTGTCCTATACTATTATTATTATTATTATTATTATTACCTTTATTCGTGTTCGACTTCTTAAACCTATTCCCTCTATATTTATTCTCCGACATTGTAAAGTTATTTCCAAATGAGACTTAAGCTTGGTTTCTTGTATTTAATAACTGATAATGATTGAACAAAGCAAAATCTTAAATCTTTCCATTCCTCATCGATCATAGTGTATTTGATTTTTCAAATACACAGCCTTGATTAAAGTCATTTACTTTTACAGTTGTATATTATCAACAGCAGTTTACCATCCATTCAATATATATAAATTAGATATATACTCTATTTACAATGGTCTCTTCGTTTTTTCCTTTCTTGTAAACCTAATAACCAGATATAAAATCATGAAAATAGTACTCAATGATAAAGCAATTGTAATTAGAAACACCTTATTATAACACTTGTTTTGTAAATTACAAATAGACATTGTAACAGTTTCTCTTATTTGAGTCGCTGGATCGATCTTCTCTAAACTATACTCTTCACTATTTGAATCGTATGTCTTGGCAAAGTAACTACTCAAGATAACATTTGAGATGATAGGGGTTAAATTTAAAAGTCCGTAGTTGAATGAGAAATCAGCCAACCCCCAAAGTTCACTAACAATTAAAGGGAATGAAGTATATAGTGATCCATAACCAAATCCTAACATTAAAGACACTATAGTGATCCAATGAAGGTCATTTCCATTGTATGCGAGAATTTGCGAGAGAAAAATGAAAAACGCTGGCACAAATAACAGGAATAGTGCTGATAAGTGAAACTTTGACATGACAAGATCGGCCATAATCCCACTAAATAGTCTTCCTGAGCATGAACTCACCGATAATAGAGCCACTTGGGTTTGTTGATGTTGTTGAACAAGTATGCTGTAATTTTGAATATATTTTTGAATCAGCTCAACACCACCAAAGAGAGAGCAAACTATAAAACCCAATGAATAGATATACATTTGAGATTGTCCAGCTAATATACATAAGATTGTGGTCAAGATCCAGAAATCAGATTTGTGATAGACGCTTGGCTTCGCTGAATTGTGTGAAGGTATACTATGACTTGTTGCTGGAATCGATAGTGGTGTTTGAGGGCGGGTTGACTGGGGCGATAGAGTTTGCAGTTCAATTGACGTTGATGATTTAGATGGAATTGGATTATACTTTGGATTGTGAACTCTATCACAAAGACATATCAATGGTGCACTCAGAATAGATATAAGGAATGAGATGTAAAACAGACAATATAAAAATCCAGATGTATCTCCAGGATATAACAGAGTACCAACTCTTGAGTATAGAAGACCACTTGCACCATACATGGCAATTGGTAATCCTGATGCAATACCTTTCATATTTGGGAATGTAACCATTGAACATTTAATAGCTGATGAATTTAAAGCAGTAGATCCAAATCCTATCAAAGCAAACAAGAGACAACTATAAACCAAATTGGAATACTGTGAAACAAATTGTTTTTGAAAAAGATAATATCCAAATGAGACACATAGTGACCCTGTAACAGTTGGTAACGAATACCCATATTTATCAATTATCTTACCAACAATAGGACCTGCTAAGATAGCAGCTGATTGACCTGTCATTGCAAGTTTAGCTGTTTCAGTTGCACTATAGCTCAATTGAGTTATAACCTGAGGAGAATATGCTCCAAATATGTATAACGTTCCACAATTCAAACTAATAGCAGAGGCTGATAATAAAATCATCGCTCTTCGTGTAGGACTGTAACTCATCGCTCAAAAGTATGATATAAAACAAAGAAGCCAGATAAGCAAGAATAAGGATTATAAAACAGTAACAAAAAAACACAAGGAAAAAGGAAAACAATATAAATTATAAATGAAAGTTATAAATCACTCTACTCTAATATAAACTCCAAAACTGAGAAAGTATGTTTGTTATATTAATAGAACAAACTACAAGAAGTCCTTAAATGGAATTCAGACACAAAGACCACAAAAAAGATTTATTTAAATTCTCAGGGCCCAAAGTAAACAAACCTAAAAAAACATTCGGATAGCGAAGTTTTCTTGTGTTTCTTTAAGATTTAAATCTGTCGCGCGCGCGTTGGTACGCATGCCCAAAATTTTATATTCTCGAACAACCGTTGTATTATGAGAAGATTCTTGAATTTAGTACTAAGTACATTTCAATTTTTTGAAATCAAAAAGCACAAGAATCACTCATAGTATGCTACAGTAATATGTGATATATAACTATTTTTAAATGAAAGTACAAGATGTCAGTTAAAATACCACTTGAAAAATTGAAAATTGCGTTCTTTGGAGCAGATTCATTCAGTATCAATTGCTTGAAAAGATTACTCCCAGTTTACCGTGATTCTAGCAATGGTCAGATTTCAAGCTTGAATGTTATAACTAGAGCTCCCAAGCCATCAGGTAGGGGAATGAAACAACTCAGAGATGTCCCACTAGCTGAGTTTGCAAGATCAGAAGGATTACCAGTTTCTACTGCCGATACCAAAGGTGACTTTGATACTCTTTTAGAAAGAGAGAGTTATAACCTATGTATTGCAGTCTCGTATGGTAAATTGATTCCTTCAAGTTTTCTAGGAAGTTTGAAGTTTGGTGGACTAAATGTCCATCCATCGTTATTACCTAAGTACTCCGGTCCTGCCCCTTTACACAGGGCATTGATGAACCAAGATAAAGTGACAGGAGTGACTGTCCAGACATTACATCCAACTAAATTTGATAGAGGTCAGCTCTTGGCAAGACAGGAATACACAATTAAATCACAAGAAACATTAGGATCACTAACGGAAGAGTTATCAACAACTGGGGCGAATCTTTTGAAACAAGTTGTCGAAAATAGAGTATTTGATCCAACGTCACCCCACTATACAGTTTTGGAGCCAAATATTGAGTTCTCATACGCGAATAAGATTCAACCTAGCGAAAAACAAATAGATTGGAATACATTCACTGCATTTGATATAGTAAGATACTATAATACACTTGGATCATTATTCACCTATATAAAAGAAACACCAAAGAAGAAGAAGAAAAATAGTACAGACGTCAAATTTAAAAGAGTGATACTATCCGAGTTTACAATTGACACACGTGATACCGGTGATATATTTGAAACAGATTCACTTCCTGGTGCCTTCAAACTTTCTAATGACGCAAAATATCTATTCATTAAAACATCAGATGGTTGTATAAACGTTTCCAGTTTGAAAGTCGAAGGATTTAAAGCTGAAGAACCTGATAAATTCATCTCTGGTTTACGAAAGAAAATTGGTAATGAACAGGAAAACTTCAGTTTTTTAAAAGTTAATTAGCTACTACTAAGGTTGAACAAACCTACAGAGTTTGACAGGTACGCGTACATTTACTCACATAATAGATATGACACACTATTGTATAATTAATATAATTAATATAACTAATATAATAATTTAATCCATATAATTCATATAATGGTATAAACTATATAATAAACAAAATCATTCACAAGAAAAAATGACAATCATAGAGCAACAATACAGTGTTTGTTATATTCTTTCACAGCAATAGCAATCTTACTGTACAAAAACTTTTTATCTGAATTATCAGCAATGGGTATAAATCTTTCAACTCCTGTGGATCTTTTACGTTTCACTCTGATACCTGAATTTTCTAGAGTTATATTTCCTATCATATCGTATGACACTTCCCATTCAACAGTTAACTTCACCACAGACACAATGATAATGCGTTTCAAACTAATGATGACACAATGATCTTGGCCTGGCAACATAACATGTGCCAGGTACTTATCATCACCATACTTACCTCCATCACAACTTTTCAGCCAAAACTGCCCCTGGGCTTCTCTCTCCGAATATGGAGTGATAGTCCCATCAAATGGAACATAACGCGGTAGTCTAACTTTATCCAACCCCTCACCATCAAATGCAGTGGCAGTATTCCTAATCCCTTCACTGATATTATTAGCAAAGTCGAAGATACCAGTGGCAGTTTTGGTTGGGATACCGATTAAACCTTTACCCAGACC
Organism: Ogataea piceae; assembly: GCA_030567815.1. Lineage (NCBI taxonomy): Eukaryota > Fungi > Ascomycota > Pichiomycetes > Pichiales > Pichiaceae > Ogataea > Ogataea piceae. The sequence goes on along the minus strand of JAJLSX010000054.1, from coordinate 48,781 downwards.
TTTGAAGAACCCAGTAGCACCCTCTTTATTAGCACCCTCAATTGGAGCTATTGCAATACCAGTCAATGCACTGGATATACCATCAACAAGTGAACTGGCACCAGAAGTGAAACCATAAATAGGATGATTTGGCCTATTACGTTGTCTTGTAAGTCTTCTCTTCTCTTGGAAGCTTTTATCCATAGTAGCAACCGTCAGACCTTTGGCCATTGAACTGGTAAATCTAGCAAAACTATCACTCAAGCCAAAAACAGACTTTTTCAGGAAACTCAAACTTCCCTTAGCTAATCCAATACCCAATTCCTGTGGCCTATCAGTCATAATGAATCCCTGATATGGCTCATAGAATATATCCATGACACCAGAACTGATATTGTTGAATAATCCAACTGGATTTCCTAATACATCAGCTGATCCCAAAACTTTGTAAATTTGATAGAGAAAAGCTTGTTGGTAATGTTCATTTACATTTTCTACCAAGTATGGTAGTGGGGTTCTAATATTCTCTAAAAATAGCGAGGATAGTCTTATTGGTGCATCATTAATATTTCCAATGGCCATCGTTAGTATATTCATGGCCACCGATAACGCATTCTTTGTGTCGTTGGTATCCTCGGCATTGATTCTTTCAGTACGCATAAATGACAGATTGAGCTGAAGGGGTTGTAAATGTAATGCCTCAAAATATAAATCAGTGTCGGATCTTATAATAGGTGGTTCGGGTAGCTGTAAATTTTCGTCCCACAAGATATCACGAACTGATTTATTCCATGAGGCACCAGGTATCTTAGAAAATTCTAATAATGCAAAAAGGAAATCCTCATCAAGTTCAATTGAAAATTCTTGCAATAAAACTGTAGCGTACTTTATATAGTTAACCCCATGTGTATCATCTTTCAATTTAGAAATGGAACTAGAGAATGCAGGGTGATTTGCCATTTCTGTGGTTGATTTTGGAACAACTGTTGGGTATAATATAATGGGATAGATGGATGGATATAATTGATTGTCAATCTGAATCCATTTCAACTTTAGACTCAAATTTTGATAGAAGTTGGATTCATTATATCTTATTTCAATACCCCTCACAGTTGTGTAGCACAATTCCTGGCCCTTGCTATTTATCAAAGAGATTCCTAATCCCTCAAATTTAATCAATGCTTTGGTATAATAGTTTTCCTCCTTTTCTATTGTCTCAAACTTATCTTTACTGGTTGTGGCTACACTTGTATTGGATGAATTAGAACGTAATTGGTATAAACTGCTCTTCGGATCATAGTTAGATATAACTAAAGCCTGGATAGTACCATCTACCACAACATTCAAATCAACTATTTGAGTGGTATTGGAATTTGACTTATTGAGTTTCATTGGGACTAGAGTCCCTATTTCTGCCATTTGTATATAACGTTCTTTGGTTCCGCATCTTAAAACAAGTTCTCTATTTTCTGCTGCTGGGTAATCCCAGGCATATGGCATAACACTTTTAGGAGGAATTTTATAATAGACTGGTGTAAAGGTAATGTTGGATACTCTGTTCCCATCTTCATTCAAGTTAATATCTGATTGATAAATGAAGAATTCTTCGTCACTAAAGTTTCTTATAGAATATGGCCACATATCTTGTGCGTCGGTTATATCTAAGAATATTGATGCTCCTTCAGTAGAAACAACAATTCTAATTAGTTGATGTGCATTTAGCTCGTGTTTCTTCACTCTGACATGAACTTCACCAATGTCATTCATATTGAATGGGGCAGACCAGGAAGCATCTTTTCCAGTGAAGGCGATCATCAGTTGTTTATCAGGAACTCGTGGCATTTCGAAAAGAGGTGCTATATTACCTGGTTCAAGGTAGATCATACCAGAAGCACCAACTTTTGCAACTTGTATGGAGTTCACTAAGTTATTTCTTATGACATAACGAGGTGTGATATTTATCACTTTTGTTAGTGAGTACTTTCCTTCACCCTCTGTAATCTGAATACCAACATTGTTTTCCAATTCCCTATCTTTTAGTGGAACCTTTACTTCAAAATTTTGTCCAATTTTATCAATACTAATAGGATTACTTGTTTGGGAATCACCAACTCTTAAGATAATTCTATTTTGTTCCAAGTTTCCACCTATGATACTTCTAGAGTTTTTAGTATCTTTATCAAATGAGAACAGATCCGGAATATATTGGATGTCTGGTTGTATAGTCCCATCTACAATATTTTTTGTAGGAGCAGATTGCAAGGTGTTGTACTTATCACTTAAAAAGAGGGGTTTAGAAGTTCTATTCAAGACCAAGTATGGTGCATATATTGACAATTTCAGTCCTGATCTTTTATTATTGGAGTAATGCAATTCTAAATGAACTCTTTGACCGTCCTCGCTCTTTAGAGTGAGTCTTTTTCCCAAAGGAATTTGACAATCCCCTGGAGTATTAATGAAACATCCAGCGGACTCTCCATATTTTGTATTCACAGGTTCAACGTACAGCATCAATATGGCATTCATGTCTACTATGTGAACTGAGCGACTTGCACCCTTTTTTAACCTTCCAGACCATGTTTTCGAACCCTTTTGAAAAACTTTCCAATTAAGGTCGAATGGAAGCAAGTTCTCAATTTCTAATGGAGGAGATATATTGATCGTCATACGAGGGTACATGCTAACTAGAACATCTTTCTCCTCATACACAGCATGAGCACGGAAATACATTTTCTTTGCAACACCTGCCTCGGCTTGAGGACATTCTAGAACCATGTCATTCTTCATAATGTTCTGCCAGGTAAAATCAATTGCTTGATTACTGCCCAAAACTTTAGCCTTTGACCAATCAAATAGCTGGTCTCTCAATTCTGGTCTAACTGATAAAGTTCCATAATAAACTACATCAATTGGCAGGGCAACATTATCCCCCGGGGAAATCACAATCTCGTTATCAGGAATGAATTTTGTACGATCAGTCACAGTGCCTATATGAATAGGTGACTGGGTGAAGTTACAAACGCTTATTGTGGATTTCAATATAACATTCTTGACCTTGTCTTCACCTAATATGATTTGACATTCAAATCTATTATGATAGCCCTCATTTACTTTTGGACTCAATGTGAAGATCTCAGAACCTTCTGTCTTCAAAGAGATTTTTCTAACACTGTTGTAGTTTGATCTAATGAATTCAACTCCAATGTAATTATTATCGGTATTAACAGTTAACGACTCACGAATCTTACGCCAATCTTCGAAACTCCAAGGTAATTCATCAAAGTTTTTCAAAGTAACTAATTGATTACGATCTGAAAGATCTGGATTTCCATCATCAATCCAGATGTTAACATCGTATCCCGTTTGGTTAATGATACGGTAAGGAGCGTCCTTTCCACGCTCTTTCACTTCAGACTCGTCCGCTAGTAAATTTGATATGTGGGAGAGTAGTGCGATAGAACGGGAGCTCACTGTTAATTCAGCAGATTCCCGAGAAAATATATTCAAGCTCAAAGATTCCTTTGGATCAACAGTACGTAGAAGGTGAACTCCAAATGACCATGGATCTAATAATGTTTCCCAAGAGGAGGTGGAATAATTGAAAATATTCACCGATGACCTAACTGTAGTTTCGGCTTCTAAATCACTAGACCAGTTTCTTGCATCGAATTCAAATGGTTCAACTTCTAAATCTAGAACTGGCAACTCGTGCAAATCTCCAATCAAAACTAATCTCAGACCTTCAATCTTTAATTTCATGCTCTCAGCTTTGACAATAACAGTGGGATGTATGGATGAACGGTCAGTGAGGTTCGTACTTTGAGAAATAGATGACAAAAGAGAAGGTGCATATTTTCTGAACTTCTTACTAAACTCTTCTGGAAAAGTGATAAAGCTCTGTTCATTTCCATCAATATCTAATTTAGTCTGTTCAATTGCAACTCCACTTACTTTTGAGTACATCGCCGTTGCACTATTGAATATATCTAAAGCAAGACGGATATCACGTAAAGAAACCCTAATTAATAGGTGATCAACAGTAGTACTTATAGTTGTTAGGAAATGAGTCTCTGTAGACCCCCTTGAGTTCATATTAAAACTAATATTGAAATCATCAATAATTCTTAATCTGTTATCGTCATAGGAATCCATTCTGCACAAGAACATACCCATATCCAGAATATTCAAATTTAAACTATCCTGACTCGTCAACATAACTTGTCCTATCTTGAAAACAACAGCCTGACTTGACTCGCTCTCCGAGTTCGCAATCAAAATCACAGATGGATCCACAATATTTATAGTATAAGCAAATGTTGTGCTATTATCAATTGGATTAGATTTTGTGGTTTGACTGTTTATGTTTGTATTATAAGTATCTATATCTTCCTCGTTATTTTCAGAAAGTATGGATAAATGTCTTTCAGAAGACATTGTAGTAGTTTTCTGAGCCGCAAGGGAAAATTCATAGAAGCTTTTCAAAGCAAACAGATAATCTAAAGCTAAGATTACCTTTGGATTATCAACTGCAAGATTAGCATTTATATTTCTTCTACTCTGGGAACCGGTCGAGGTTACAGCTGCCATGAATTGATAGTCAGTGGCCGAAACCTCGGGTATGATATACGGAAACTTATTGAGCTTGTTCTCTCTTATATCTTCAACAACGAATGATTTGATATGTAAATCGGACTTGAAGTTACCATCGTTCTGCAGCTCTAAAGTCACGCCAACTTCATTCAATGAAAATCTTGAGAGGGCTTTGTTTTCAATATCAAGAGTGTCTTTTGTGTCGTTGTAAATTGAGAGGGATAATACAGGGATACTAAAATCTAGCTTCAAGTTGATATGATCAGGTAGGAGATCGGCAACAACAGGGATATCAGTGTGGCTACTATTATCTGCAGTAATTGAAGGCGATCTCACTCTATTTGTATCAATAATACGGTTTGCATAATTGGCATCATGTTGAATATCCTCAATGGTGGAGCTATCTTCCGGGCCAGTATCAAATATTCTTGGCACTGTTTGCAAAATTACTAGAAGGTAATGAGCCTGTAACTCGGTTAACTTGATTTCCTTACCAGTAACACCACCTTTTATAACAGTTTGCACTTCTTGAGCGTCGCTGTTGTCCTGGTAGTCGATGCTGAAACCAACATCCAAGTTGTCAATGATTTCAAGTTTTTGGAAACCACCTCCACCAATAGAAAATGATGATGTGACCATTGTATTTCTAAGGCCTGTTGTGATCTTGTTCACCACACTTGAAGAGGAATCAAGTTGGACAAACTCATTCACTGCATAAAACTCACCTAGCCTGAAAGTGATATCGTCATATAAGTTAATTCTTGGGTCAACTATTTTTGGGAAAATAATAATTGGAGCTCTTATATATACATCAAACTTAATCCTGTTTGCTCCCTGAATATTGTTAGCTTGATTCAAAGCTGCTTCCCTTGCAGAATCGTAAATATACTTCATTTTCTGGAATTGGCTGGTGAAGGCAAATATTTTACTAAATGCCTCTTCCACGAACATGACTACGACTGATTTAGTTTCAAATTTCAAGTATGAGGAATAGACTTCCTTGTTTGTTGCAACATCAAATGTTTCATAGTATAATTCAGCCAAGTCATCACCTCTGATGGTGATTAGATCATTCAAGGGAGATTTTGCAGATGTTAGATCATCCACAGCATTTTTCAATAAAAGGCCTCCTATTTTCGCTTTGACCTTCATCTTCTCAGGTAGCATAAATATTCCAATATTTGCTTTCTGTAAAGTCATTGTAGCAAGTTTAATGCCCTCGTCATTCAAAACCAGTATAATACTTTCTAGATAGAGATTCACATTTATATGCTCCGGAGCTGTTTCAATCTCATTTTCACTATTATGACGTAGCTTATCAGCAGGAATTTCAGGGGCTTCGGGGTCAGTAAAGGTGTTCAAAGCGAAGTTAAACAATGTCAAAAGTGATTTTCTAGTAACAACGACCTTGAAATCAGAAATATGCATATCAACTGACTGATCATAGGCCTCTATTGTTTCTCCTTTGAACAAGACCATTCTTTGGGTTCTTGTATATTGTAGTTCGAAAAGGTCACGTTCTGGGTTGAGATTATTTCCCTCCAAGTTCTTGGATGATATTAGTTTTGAGAATTCTTTGTTCTGTGACACTTCAATGTGATCGTTCACTGTTAAATCAGCTAATGATATATTGACATGCATGTCAACAGCAGTGTTGTAAAATTTTAGCTTGAAGTTTTCACCAATAATATCAACTAACTTATCAGAAGAGAAATCTTCATTGTTGGTACATCTACTTAGAGATAACTCTATCAAATCCATGTTAAAGTTGAATTCAATTGTATGTTGCCCATTCGTATTATCACCATCTAATGTATCACTTTTAGATGTGACCGAGGACGATTCGGAACCAACAGTTGTGGAAAAATCATCAATCTCGTCAATGGTGGAAACTAGGGTATTAGCACCAACCAAAGTTTCAAATTCTTTGTTTTGAGTTTCACCTTTATTGTAGTCGAAGTCAAAGTTTGGTATACAATTGTGTATTAATTGCATGATTACTTTATACTGATAGTCATTCAACATTGCCTTGAATTTTGGGACATCTCCACCGACTTTGAATTTTGGTAGGTTATAAAATGATGGGATAATAGAAAGTTCAACAATTATTTTCATTGTTAGCTGATCTAAAATCAGTGCTGGTTTTTCTCCAGTACTATGTAGTTGTTCAATCGTTGATTTAATATCCGCCCCAACCAATATCTGCGCATCTTGTAATAGAAGGTCAAATTTATCATACAAATAGGAGTTCATTTTCTCCCAATCAGAGTCGGTATAGTTTTCTTTGTTTTCTGCTTTTAATTCCTTAATCTTTTCGGGATTAACCAAGTTACTGATAATACTTATATGCCCTGCATCTAACACAGCAACTGGTGATGACCAACTTCCCGGGTTAACAGGAATAATAATAAGTGGAGCTTGAAGATCCATCTTACAGTTTATTGTTTTGTGCTCTTCAAACGCGTATTGCAACCCAATTCGGGTTTGCTTGGTAAAATCATGGATTGTAGATTCTGCAGCGCTCATGATCATACCAATAGTATCCAAAGGAACCACAGGTGGAGTGAAAAATTGGACAATTGACTCAATAAATCTTGGATTGTAAAATATTGTCATACTATTCATTTTTGCCAATAGAGCTGAATCGGCACTCTCATCTAGAGGATTATTCTCAAAGGAGACTTGGAAAAATGGATCACTTATTGATTCGGTAGATAGCACATAGCTTTGATCGACTGTTGACGATAATGGTTTCACACTAACAACATGTTTGTATAGTGTATTATCAGACCCATCTTCCACTTTTAATTCATTAAGTTTGAATCCAGCGAAGAAGGAGTCTTTTCTTTGATAAAAGTTAGCATCACATCCTTCAAAAACTACCTCTGCTATAGTTGAAATACTTTGTGCTTGTCTGATGGCCAGATAACCTTTACCCAAATTACAAGTAATAGCTGCAAGGACACGCTCTCGTGGAGTATCAATTGAATCAGAGACAGTTTTTTGCACATCAAACTCTATTGCATCGTAAAGCTCCTGCCTTTGTTCTTCATTCATAGTTAGACTATTTTCTGTACCTGTATTCGCATTGCTATCATTTTCTTTTCCAGAACTCCACCAAGATGAAAGCCACCCTTGCTGTTGCCCTATATCCTTCTGGGCGGTTGTAGGGATAACTTTATTTTCTTTTCTATATTCTACTCTTGCCAATGATCTATAAAACTTGATATCCTCATACTTTAGCACATTTTCCAATTCATATAACTCTTTTTCGTTATTTGGACTCATTTTACCGCTGACGTGAAGTTTCCATAATTCAATATACTTTTTTCTTTGGTCCCGTCTAAGTTTGAAATAATCCCAAGTCCACTTATAATTTTTCTCGTGAACTTCATCATAAACACAGTTGATTGCATAACGTAACCATTCTTTAGGAGTCTCTTGGACACTAGTTTTAGGTCTTAGTTTTCTAAACTTTTGAGTCTTCAAATACCAACTCAATTGTGAAGTAGTCCATAGTATATCTCGATACTGATTACTATCTAGCTCTAAACCAACTTCGTCGAAGAATAGCTCACCTTTATAATGAGGTCTAGAATCTGTTGCTCCACTTTTGTTCACTGTAATGTGGCCATAACCAGAGACTGGTTTTAAAATAAACTGATTGGCGGAGTTATCTTGGGACTCTTGAGACAAACTTTCTTTAAAATAAGCAAGATACTCGTCATGATCAAGGCCACCTATCGGTTTATTTGCTGTATTCCAATAAGAGCTCAATGCTTTCAATGTCAACAATTTATTAGATTCTCTATTTGTACTATTAATAAATCCTGGGTTCCATGACTCGTCAGATGAAACTGCTGATAATTCTTCTAAAGTGAATCCAACTGCGTATGGGACATCAGTAAATGCTTCATCATCTTCATATCTGAAATGGATATTCTTTATCGTTATTTGTAGATTATCTATTATTTTAGTGACTAAACTTTCTGTGAAACTTTCATTTTTCGCCTGGTCATCTGGATTTTCGCTACTGTTAGTCGAAGTCTTCAATAATTCCAATGCATCTAATTTTTGTCTTTTAATTCTCAATTCCCTAGATAACTCTTCCTCTGCATTGAACTCAGTAGGTAATCTCGGAGAACCTAATAAATACACATCCTCAATGATCACTTTAACTGGTTTTGACTTGAGATTTGACCATGGAATTTGTAGAGTTAACTCACCTAAATGACCAAATTTAACATCAATAGGTAATTCTAACTTCTCTAGTGATTCTTTCTTCAACTTCAAATCCTTTAGTTTAACATCACCACCCCAAATCCCAATGTTCAATTGCTTTGGATCAAAGTTCTCCACGTAAGACCCTAATGTCTTGTTCAAGATGTTGGCAACAAGAGACTCTAACATTATTGTTATGGTCCTTGATCAATTGGTGGATTGTGTTGTGAGGAAAGATTGAAATTATCGCTTTGCCACAATATCTTTACAATGTTATTGATTAAAGAAATATAAATATGATCTTTCAAATTCAATTGGTTATAATATATAGTAGCAATCCAATCGATAGAATCGAAGATCATCAGGCGCTTTATAGTATTTTGTATTTTTTTACTAATTTTTTAGATTACTATATTTTATTTTTTGCCTTGCTATGTTAGTAGTAATCCCTCACATGCTAACCCTTCCGGGACCTGCACCCCCCACGCCCCTCCCCAAAAAAAAAAAAAAAACAAAAAAAAAACTCACAACACTTTTGAAGGCTGTGTAGTGCTGGTTATACGAACTATAATCATCCGTACATTTCGTTAGCTATGATGTAAATCACTCTATATATAGTTGATTGTTGAACTATGGCATTATTAAATTCTTCGGAGTATTCAAATATATATGTTGAACCGATAAAGTTGATTTATGCGCTGTATGGCTAAAAATTAGTTTTAGTTGTCTTTTAATTTTACGTGCACAATATATTACAAAATAGATAATGTTTTGAGGGAAACGGCAGTCAGCCATTATAGTGTTCGTTAATTAATATATATAAATAATAATAATAATAATTTATTATTAATGAATTGAAGATTTATAGTGTGAATAAAATAATAAAGTTAAATTAATTTTTGAAAATGAACATATATCAATTATACAGGAAAAGAATATAAAAGTTGATACCTTCAGTATTAGCCAAAATGACTGCCAGAAATCTATGATACGAAGTGTATTTAAAAAATAAAGCTCTGCAAAAGTTTCTGAACCGGAACTATTTAAAAGGATTCGCATCATGTCCAGTAGATTCAGTTCTAATACTTTGAGAGTAGTCCCTTGAATATTCAGATCTTAAATCATCTGTTGTTATGGAACTAGTATCTGCAGCAGCTGATTCTGCATTGAAAGTGGCATTTCTATCCACTGTTTTGGATTTAGAACCAAAATACCCAGAATTGGAAAGCTTTATTGCACTGAAAAATCCTTTTTGGTTGCTGTTATCTGCATTTTTAAGATTTTTAAAATAGTACACAACCCCAAACAATAACATTCCCAACACAACTACAGGAACAACAACTGCAGGAACAATGATTTTAGCTTTGTTTGATGATGATGAAGATGAGGATGATGACGACGATGTTGAAAGACCATTATCCGATGGAAGTCTGCTAATCGAGTCAGATCCAGCATAAGAGTCGGAAGCAGAATCTATTATTCTAACTAGTGGACCAGATGCTGTACCTGAATGGGTTGCAGTTGTTGAAGAGTCAACTTGAGGTGTAATCGTTAACCAGAAGTAGCCTTCAGTTCCGGATTTTTTATATGATGACTTTATAGTCCAAGCGAAATAACCATTATTATTGTAAACCCAATCGGAAGTGAACAATGCTTCATCTGTGTCTTCATTTGGATAAACAATAGTTTGCAAACGAACTCTGGTAATATCATCACTTCCCCAATAAGTAGGATCCCATGTTATCCAGTAAGTCTCTCCGACTATAAACTCTGTACCATTGTTAATACAGAACGGAGAATTTCTGGTATCTTCTTCAGGAACTCTATCATTCATACATCTTAATACTGGAGGTGCCCCACCTGTAGCTTCCGGGTAATCTGTATCAGTTGGTGTTGGCGAAACAGATACAGTTGAGCTTCCAGAAATAGTTGGAGTAACATCATATGGAATACCAGAAGAATCCAACGAAACCCACTTTGTAGCACTATCTGTTATTGGGGAAGCCGAAATGGTAACACCATCTATGGCAGTTGGTGTAATAAGAACTGCTTTATTGGAGGAAGTAGAGGTCCAAACATTGTCACTCAACACTTCTTGGTCGCTACCACGCTTAACTAGTTTTCCAGCATTAGGTAAAGCTGTCGAGATTACAACCGAAGATGAAAAAGCGATGAAAGATATATAAGATGCGATCCTCATTGTTATAATTATTTCAAATGACTGTTTGAGATGGTAAAAGAATTCGTATACTAGTAAACTAAAAAAACATAATTTTTACAATACTTTAATTATTTCAAAAGAGAAATTCAAAAAAGGAGGGATAGAAAGTATATTTATATATCATTCATTAGTCCGAATTAGAAAAATTTTACTTTAAGGTAACGAAAAATTAATTTCCGATGGCTGCATTTAAATTTTATATTATCAGTAGCTTTATTATACTTTGGCACATGGTGTCATAACTTTTTTGCACTATCGGATTTTTAAAATTAGGTAACTTGTAAAGCAATCCGACATCACCGATATGTTAAATAAAAGGGTTCAAATGCGGCTTTCTTAATCTGCTTAATGTCTGCCCGTTTTATCTGTTTAAACAATTTTTACCACCTAATTCGTATTTTGTGTGCCAATTTAACATACAGAATTTTATAGATGCCGATAAACTGAATCATAGGGATAATTAATTAAGAAACTTAGTCGATGCTGCCTCATATATCACTTGTGAAAATATTTACTTACATATAATATTCAAATCCTACCAAGGATGTCGCAGGGATATATTTTAATAAGCATTCATATATTAGCCTGAGCGAACGGCTATACATCATTAAGGGATAAGTTTGTTGTATTACGACATAATATCAAACTAAACCAAACAGCTGTCAGATGACATGATATCATACTAAATACTAAATACTAAATACTAAATACTAAATACTAGAAAGTCTATTCTAATTAAAATATTATTTAAATGGCCCCGCTTTACACCGTATCCAACTTCTTTTGATCCATTATCTGTTCAATCGTACGTTTTAGTACTATCTTATGATAGATTATTCTACTTCTGCTATTGGTTCAAATAATCTCGCTATCTCTTAGGACTTTTTGATCTCATTTTCACAGTGGAATAACCTGATAAGAATACCATGAGCTCCTTCTTGACCTAAACAATTTCATCTGTCGTCACTATACGTATCCTACAGTTTGTCTAAAATGGAATTGATATCCAAAGGAATAACTAAGTCTTATTAGGATCTAAATTAGTGTTCGCTTACGTAAGAGGACTGATTATATAACGGACAATAAATATATGTTGCGGCATGCTGTACACATCAAAAGATTAATGGGCAGAAACTGTTTAGATCGTACTGTTATAAAAGATACTTGCATATCTTGATACTTTATATTTATATTTATATGTAAATATAATGATACTTGTACAAACACCAAGGACGCTTTTCGGCATATTAAATTGTTTTCCCACTTTCCCACTTCAGTAATTATGTGAGTGCTTTTTGTGCCCTTCAAATCAGGGAGAAAAATCACTGTTAGATCTGATTCAAATTTATTTTATGGGAAGCCGGGAAAGCATTAATCTGCTCATTTCGTACATGTATGAGACTATATTTAACCGAGTCTTATAAATGATTAGAAAAGATCTGATCACTAGTTATACTTAGACATAGATTAGAAACTTTAAAAATTTAGGAATTACAGTAAATAAAACAAATTATTAAAATAGAGTAAGCATGAAATAATGTACATTTTTTATTTAAAAATAAGATCACAAGTGCATATATAGGAAAGTAAAAATAAAAAGTAGAAGAACCCCCGAGGATTGGAAAAAAAGTAGAAGATTAAAAATAGAAGTAAAAAAAGCGTTAACTTTAATACAATTCAAGACAATTAAAACTGACACAGATGAGAGAAAGAACGCAACAACTGTACTGTTTAGTTGCCTTGTAGAATTAAAAATATATGAAAAAAAAGATAATGTAAGAAAAAAAAATAATGCATGATGTCGTTATTGAAATATAAGTTTCTCTGACTTTGATTGAATAGTAGGATATCTAATCCCTTACTATTAATTTTTAACGTAAGATATTTGTATATTTTCATAGTGTGAAATCATTCAATGTGTATGTAGTTGTTTTATATATAAAATGAGTGAATGATTGAATGATCTATTAATTAATTGATTTGTCCAACAATAGTTGGTATGTGGTTCATTTTTTTTTTTTTTGTTTTGAGTTTTTTTTTTTCGTCACCGATTTTAATGTTACTTAAAAATCTTCTTCGTTAGTTTGAACATTTTTTTCAAGATCAATATTGATTGCAACTGGTAAATTAGAATCTTTTCTATTTCTTGTCTTTAAATATTTAGCCTGTTTACGAGAACTTAACTTGGTATAGTTATTGCCATGGTACCAAGATCTAAATCTCATAATATTCCAAATACCTTTTCTAATAGTTTTAAAAGAATTTGACGTAACAAATAAGTATAAAAGGTATTCTAAAAAGAAGAAAAGACCTGCAATACAGAATCCACCAATGACAGCTAAAATTATATGATTTGATAACAGGAATAAAAATTTAGCGTCATCCATATGCCATGATGAACCTTGAGAAATTTTGAAAAATGGATTATCACCACTCTTATAATCTTGTGGTAATAATATTCTAACGATTCCAGCAGCTGGAACACCCCATCTAACGTATTGTTTCCAAATAACTGATAAAAATAATGGACCAGTTGAATACATGATTGTAACATATGGAACAATCCAATTATTATCATATTTACGTAAATTATCGATAACTTTAGTGAAAAATGGATGTCTTGGAACAGAACCCATAACATCATTTGAAATACCAGTTGGAATAGTTTTTCTAACAAATGCAGGAACTGTTAATAATGGATCTAATTTTCTATTACATCCATCATCTAAATCGATATAAATACCACCAAAATGACTTAAAACAAAATATCTAATTGCATCTGCTCTTTCAATTGGGAATTTATAATTATCAAAACTTTCTAAGAACCATGGATATTCTTCAGCAATGAAATCTCTAGACATTTCATCTGTCCATAAAATATATTGATAATCTGGATGTAAATCTATACAACTTTGTTGACCAGCTTTCCAAACTTCTGGAATATCAGTTGTTTTGTAAGTTTGATGAATGATTTTTGGAATTAGTTGTGGACTACTAGAAGCTCCATTTAATGGATTTAATTCTGAATCTAATAGTGCATATTGAAATGAATTATCGTATAATAACGTTATTAAATCAAATGTTTGATAAACTAAAAATAATATCACCGCCAAATGGGCAAGTAAAATATACTGCACTTCCTTCTTCATTTATGTGACTTGTATCTATATGAGTTGTATCTAAATGAGTGTATATGAATATATGAATGAAATAACCCTTGCTAAGTCAGACAATTAAATATTCTAATGGATAATAAAAAAAAAAGGAATTTGTTTACAAAAATAAATCCCCTGTTCTGTTCTTTATACTATGAAACACAAAATCGAATAACAGAAAAACCTTTTTTTGCTCTGTATCAAGTGAATGTTATCTATATATATATCTGGAATATAAGCTTATAAATGTATATAATGAACCAAATATAACAAAAAGAAAACTAAGCAAACAGCAAAAGAGTAAAGGATGTATATTTATTTGTGTGCATACAATTTAATATATATATAAATTGTTAATTACTATATTATAATATCAGTGGATAAGCTCATATATACGCTTTGTATACAAAAAACAAAAAACATATAAACAAATACGCTAAAAAAACATAAAAAATAAAAAAACAAAAAAAAAAAAAGAAAGAAAAAAAAAAATTGTGCAAAACAAAAAAATCAAATGCAGCAATAGAATTGATTTTAGTACACGACTAACAAATTTTTAAATACAGCCATGTCTTTTACCTGTAAAAATGGGAAATCTTTCAATTTGTATGAGAAATGAATACAAAAAAAAAGAAATGTTTGCAATTGAATTATTTCTTTTTAATTCAGAGGCTCAATTTTTATTGTTTAATGACTGTAAATTTAAGTGTTTAAGTGTATAAGCGGCTGTTTATTATGTTTATTGTATTAAAAATTGTATATTTAATTCAACTCAGCCTACTCTTTTCTTACGTATATTATAACCTGCATGTATTTAAGTTTCATGGGGGCTGACCGTAGAGTAGTACTATTGCACCAAGGAATTATATAAGTATATACTATATACAATTGTCCTAGCGCATCAACACGATTCAGTATGGCGCATTGGTACACGCTTTACCACTGGTGTCACGATTAATTTACTTGCAGTTACTTGTATTTATTACATTTTGCTTACTTGTGCCCTGGCATTATCTTGAGTATTTTGGCCTTTGCATTCCATGAGAGAGTTAAACTGTAACTGGCGTGTAAAATTTCCCGCCCTTTTTCATTTGTACACCCATAAATATATATATCTATATCTAATTTCAGTACGTTTTGTCATTTTTTGTCATTTTTGGTTCGTCATGAACCATGGTTTCCATAAACAGATATATCTTGAGGTAGAGTGTATATGAGTGTGAGAGGCTTCATTTTAAAAGAGGTTTTGTAAAAAGTTCAATTCATCAAACAGTTCAAATGTGTAGATATTTAATAATAATAAATAAATAAATAAATAAAGTATAAACAAATAAACAATTGAATAAATTGTATAAGTATATTTCCCTTTGCTTCGGTTTGTTTTATTATTTCATATCGTTCTTCACATACAGTTGTCTTTACAGAGCAAGTATATATATATGGTCATTAATATATAGATGGGCTGGTGTTTGTTATAGCTCATTTTCATCTGGGGAAAATCTACATATTTATTATTAACTAACAACCTCTAGATATATACATATGGTGTGCACGTACTGCTAAGAATACCGGATACGAGCTACACCATAAATATTATATAATCTCTAGGCTGCTGAGCCGTAGCTTGCGCATCATGGGTGAAATTTTACTAGAGTTCCTTGATTCGCTGTTTTTTCCTAGCGATGTCGATATAGTATATACTATATACTATATTCCGGGATTCCTGTATAATTTTCGCTACTGAGTTACGCCGAAAAATTATTTGTATACTATATAATATATATATATAATTTATATAGACTGCCCCCGCGCACGTACGTACTCGTACGTCGGCCCGTGCTATCATATAATTGTGTTTTTTTTCTTAGCTATAGAGCTAGAGATCACTGCACTCGTACCACGCACGGTGTGCTCGCTCATTGAAGTCGCACAGTTCGAAAATTGTATTCCTTGTTCCACCGAAACACCATTTCAATTTTATAGTGGTGAGTACTGTACTGTTACTAAATGTATACCGCTATCTTGTAAGACTTGTATATGATCTGTATGTCTATATCTTAATTAAAGATATGCTTTACTTTATTTTTTGTTTATTCAATATATATAATATATATCCATATAATACATATACAATATATACAGTATAAGGTAGATCAAACCATATTAATACTGGGCGTAAAAAATAACAACGAGAAATAAAAGAACATGATTTCGGTACTTAATAATAATGCCGGATATCACTCGATGTACAAAACTAATTTTTTTTTCCTTCTATTTTTCTTTCTTTTTTTATTTTCTTTCGTTTGGATGTTTTATGTTTTTCTACTTGTCCATTAAATTATGTGATACAATAAACGTAACGTCATTTAATGATTAAAGTAATTAAATAGTTTTATAAGTTGATATATTATAACATGACAACTCAACAAGTACAGCTCTCCTGATTATATATATACGTACAACTGTTAGATATAAGTGAAGAGGTATCTGATATATATATAAGTTCTTTTAAATTAAAGAATATACTATGGGGTTAGTCACTAGGCAACTGAGCGGTACTAATAGTTCAGTGTATACTGAAGGACAAATTTATTATAATAGTAAATATATTATATATATTATATACGTACTAGTGTACCACGCTCTCCATATATATATAGCATTTCTCAAACCCGCAAGGCTCAAGTGGAATCGTTAATATCAAATTGTTTTCTTGGCAGGTTGGCAACTTGGCTCGTACGTGTTGTACGTGTTTTTCTTTTTTATGAGCGCGAACTGTGGGAAAACAATTCCCATTTTTAGAAATGGGAATAGCACGTGATAGTGAACGCTATATATGATTAGTTGTGTATTTACTATATACAGCAAGTTATAATACAATTAGCCAGATACTGATTAATCATGGCTAGTATAGGAATCAGGGTCATCGATCTATCTCATCTCCACTGCGGCAATTTATTTAAAAGGCAATTTTATCTTTGCTATATATATATATATATGATTTGATGAATTATATATATATAAGATAACTTATAGTACTACAATAGATAAAGAACCATAATATTAATTGCTTCTAATTTTTAATCAAACTTTGATTAAAAAATATACATATTACAAACTAACCACTAATCAATTATAATGTCATGATAGTATTTGTTTATGCTGCTATTGCAATAATTGTATTGCTCATAATGCTTATTAGAAAAATCATATATCATATAAGAGGTAAGAAATTAAATGATCCTGAAGCTGATGTTAATCCAGTTAATCTAGAAGAACAAACGAACACACATATGACAAGATATCAATTTCATTCATTAATGCATGAATCAGCATTACAAAGAGCTTATCCTAGTGAGATTATAGGTCCTCGTCATTCTTCAAGCCAACAGCAAGACAGTATAGATCCCGCACCACCTTATACTGCTACGGTAGATACAAATGAAGAAGAGTTGAAAACTCCACCACCAGCTTATATACCATATGAAACTACTCATTTGTAACCTATAGTGTAAGCTGCCTTCAACAAATCCATCTGCCTTTAAAAAACGTTTATAGTACTACGTACTTGGTCAAACAGACATTAAGGATATGTAGCTTCTATATATGATTGAGCTAATATGATACCGTTTAGGTAATTGATTATATAATTAACGAAATATATATTTATTATTTAATCGTACAGAAAATTATAACGATATATCTTTGCCAATTAGACATTCCATAATTTAAATTATATAATCAATAGAAAATTATATAATACTAAAATAATATTCTTCCTCATTTCGCTTTTTAAGTAATAAAAAACTTTTCAGTAGGTACACTACTTTGATATATATATATTAACAATATCTATATATAATAATTATTAATATATATATAGAGTTCTTGATGGATATTTAAATTTATAATTAACTTTGACAAACACATGATTCGATCAAATCTAGCTAGAGACGTGTATATGGTCTACGAAATTGCTAGATATATATACAGTAGTGATAAAACTAATTGTCTTGTTAAAACAATAATACTTCCATATTGTTCACTTCCCCATTTTACAAGATGCCTTAGTACTGGATCAACAGGAAAGATTAAGTAGTAGTAAATAAATATATATATATATAATATATATTATGTGTGTGTGTATGTAAGTTAGATCGGTGTGCGTAGACGGTATAGGTAGGACCTGTTAATGAATATATATATATAATAATATATATTAATTGCCGAGCAAGCTGTAAGGCCCCGTAAGTTACACAATTAATTTTATTAGCTAAACTCCATCCTCATATATCTACATATGAAACTGTCGTGTCTGGAGGTAAACTTTCTTTCCCATATAGGGATTTCTTTGAACGAGAAACAAAAAAAAAAAAAAATTTAAAAAAATTTAAAAAAATTTTCTTCACACAAATTTTTTTTCTTTTCGTTCATTAAAATTTGTGAAACATCTCGAGATGTTTTTTTTTTTTTTTCCTTTGGTTCGTTCGTTCGTTCGTTCGTTCGTTCGTCCGTTCGTTTTGTTTGTTTCACAGTGCACACGTACAGGAAAAAAGAAAAAAAAAACTCCACGCCATGTAGTACGTACGTGCGTAGCACGTAGCACGTAGCACGTAGTTACAAAAATGCCCTGGTAATTACAATCCTTTGATTTTTTTTAGTTTTTTTCTTTATTTTGATTTTTTTCGTCTACTTCCTTTTTATTTCATTGGATATTCATATATAATAATATTAGCCCCCTCCCTTTTTTTTTTTGTTTACCTTGTCCTGTTTTGAATTTTTGGTTTGATTGATCAATCATTTATAATAATCATTATATACTTTTAATAAGAAAGTATTTGTTAAAAACATTTAGTTCACTCAATTTAAAAATTAGTATTTTTTTTTTCTTTGAAAAAAAAAAAAAATTCACTCAGAGTTCCTTAACTTTTTTTTTATTTGATACCTGTGGAATATATTGAACAAAAAAAAAAGAATTTTTAATATATACCTTCTTTTATTTTTTTTGCTTTTTTTTGCCTTTTTAAAAGATAGATCATAGTTTATTCTTTTATTTCGATTCAAGCAATCTTCATTAGTCAACAATTTTCTTTTATATACAGTTGATTCTTTGAAGGATACAAAAAAAAAAATAGAAAAAAAACATAAAAAAAAGTTTTTTAGAAAAAGAATAAAATCCTTCTTGCCATTTAGATCATATTGAAAGTTTGCAAAGAAAATGTCTGCAATAATTTCATATGCACATGCTGCCGGTTCACCAGCTACTTCACAAACTGAACAAATGGAAAATGGTGTTTCTGAATTATCCATTTCATCATCAGTTGAAATCACTGAAGAATCTAAAATTGACGAATCATCTAAACCAGCTGAATTAACTTTAGTTTCTTCTTCTTCTTCTTCTTCTTCTTCATCATCATCATCCTCTGAAAAGAAGGGTAAAAAATCAAAATCAAATACTGATTCTTCTTCATCTGAAGAATCTAAGAGTTCAACAACTACTAAAGAACAAGAACTTACACCAAAGAAGGTTAAATTAGCGCCTGCTCCATTACCATCAACCAATGCTTGGGGTGCAGCTCCAGCTGTTTTATCGTCAGATGAAAATCCAATTGCTGAATCAATAATATTGTCTGAATCAAGTAGCGAGTCTTCTGCAAATTTAGTTAAAGCTGCAGGTGGTAAAGAAAAATGGGTTCCTTTTAAAGCTTCAGTTGTGCTAGCTTCTAATAAGTCTTCTTCAAATAAAGGAAGTGCTAATAAGAAGAAAACTACTAAAAAGAAGACTACCTCTGGTGTTAGTAAAGATCAAGAAACTGCTAAAGAAACTAAGAAAACCGGTAAAAAACAATCTTCAACTAAATCTGATCAACAACAAAAATCTTCTCATCAAAAAGCTGATCAATCAGAAGCTGATAAATCAATCGAACAATCTAAACAAGAAAAGAGTGATTCTGAAAGTTCTAAACCAGAAGAAAATGTCAAGTCACAACCAGAAACTGAATCACAAGATAACTCAGAACAATCTACTGAACTAGAACAACAAAATCAATCACAAACTTCCGCTGATCAACAAGATCAATCTCAAAATCAAAAATCAAGCCATCAAAATCAAAACCACCAATTCGGTAAAAAACCTTTCCACAACAATACTCACCCATACGTTAACAACAACAACAATCAACATCACGCTAGTCATAACCAAAATGGTAACCAAGGACATCAATCTAAACCATATGTTAAGTACAATAACCAAGGTCAAAATGGTAACTATCAACCAAGAACTTTCAAACCACACAACAATGGAACTGCTCAAGGTCAACATAGAGTGTATAATAATGGAAATGGTAAGATAAATGGTGCTCCATTTACTCCATACAACAACAGCAACAGACAATATTACGCTCCAAACCAATACCAAAACAACAATAACGGTAATAATAACAGACATAACAATAACAATCATCACCATCACCACAATAATAGAAATAACTATCAACCATACCTAATTCAACAGCCTCTATATTACTCTCCAGTTCCATACATGTCATACCCACCTCAATCATCTCCATTTGTTCCTGTTGCTAACATCAATCAACAAAATAGTCAGTTCCCATCTGATGCCGCTCAACAATCACAAAAGGAAACTTTACTCGCCACTTTAGCTCATCAAATTGACTATTATTTCTCAACTGAAAACTTACTCAAAGATATCTTTTTAAGAAAGAATATGAATGATGATGGTTTCTTACCATTAACTGTTATTGCTGGTTTCTATAGAGTTTCAGGATTATCATTTGGTGATTATAACTTTGTTATTGAAGCTTTACCAAAATGTACCAACTTACAATTCGGTTTTACCGAATCTGAAGATGGTCAAAAATTATACAAGGTTAGATCAAAGGCTGATCACAGTCAATGGGTCTTACCAGCTGATCAAAGAGTCGAAGCTGGTAATGATGCTACTAGTCCGACTGTTATTGAAGTTGAAGTTGAAGCTGAAACCGAAACTGAAACTGAAACTGAAACTAAGTCTGATGCTGAAGAACAAGAAAAGCCTGAAGAAGAATCAGAAGTTGAACAAGCAACTGAAGCTTAAGTACATAGTTAAACTTCTTTGTTCTCATTCTCTTCTTTTTTTCTTTTAATCCTGTTTCTTTGTTGTCCAATCAGACTTTAATTACTATTATACGTTGAAAAACAAAATAGTCTATATTTCAGATATGGCAAGTCTATTTCGATGTATGTATGTTATGTTTTCCTTTTCATTATTCAATATGATATGCTAATAGTTTATCAAGGGAAGATTATACAATTAAGAAACTCAAAACAGTGCATTAAGTTGTTATTTATCACATAGCACTTACCATTTATGACATTACGTTTTTTTCTCGTCTGTTTGTTTTTTTATTATTATTTATCCCCACCTTGTTACATTTATATATCATCATTCTAACCCACCTAATCTAAATAAGGGGTATACTTAATTTGTATCTCCTTTATCTGAAGTGGGGTTGCATCATTTTATTCCACAATCTAAGTTTGGATGTTTTTTTTGCTTTTGTTTTTTCTCTATTTGTTTGTTGTGAAAGATTATTTTTATCACATTCAAGAATTTTACGTCAATTTATAAAGATTCATTTTGAATCAACAAAAAAAAAATTCACTAATCTTATTATGTCTGTTTTTTTGATTTTTGTCTTTTTACTTTTATTTTTTTTTTTTTTCCATATTTACTGCTTTTCTATTGAACTTTGAATCTGCACTCATGTATATATTAAAATAGAACATTTAACTGTTAGATTCATTGTTTGATACGAAGAATTCAGTGAATTTTCACTTTAATACCTTTTCTTTCTTACTTACTATGTACATATTGTTTGAATTTTCTTTACTTTGTTCACCTTTTTTTTTTTTTTGTTAAACTTGCTTCTCTTAGTGGTGACAGGTTTAATTACGAAAATTAGTTGTTCGTTCAAAACCCTTACTCATTTGTTTTTTTTTTTTTTTTTGGTCTTCCACTTCTTCTGTTTATATTGAAGATATACTAATATAATTTCTAAGTAATTATAAGACGATGTTCATTAAATGGTGTACAGAGTAAATTGAAATATGGTTACTGAAATAGTTACAATACGTGAAATCTTTTTTTCTTATCAAATGTGGTGTAGAGATGTATATTGCATCTATTTGGTGGAGAAAAATTATATTTTGCCCTCTAATTGAAGATGGGTTTATCTTTGTTATTATAATTTTTTATGTTTTGATATGTCAATTGTATCTCTAACTAAATTATAGCTTATTTATATTCGAATTAGTACTAAATCTTTCAGACATATCTTTGCTTCTCGCACTATATATCAAAGATTACGGACAGGTTCTTGTTGTGTTTTTCAGCTTACCATTTGTTAATTTACTATTTGTTATCACATACTTTAATTGAAATAAGAACCTATACGAATCATCATGAGTGATCAATTTACTTCTGTTCAATGGGAGAGAGATGATGTTGATAAGACAACTTCTGTTGGTGAAATAATTCCTGATTCTATAACGGAAGAATCATCAGAAGAAAAAGAATCTGTCAACGATGACCTCAAAGAAGACGATCATGCTGAAGATAAACAGGATCAAGAATCGTTATCTGAATTAATCCAACCTCAATCAGAACAGCTTGATGACTCTACTCATAGTCATTTATCTGGATCAACTTCAACAAATCACTCAGTTTATGATAATGTTCATATAGATAGTCACGATAGTGAAAATAACAGGAATGAGGGTAACGGTGATGAGAGTGATGTTGCAGGGTCTGGTTTACTTCCAGATAGTGCTCTTTTACAAACAAAAGATGAAAATAAGGACGACGAACAAACACATATCGCAGATAGCTCACTTAAAAGTCAAGAGTCTTCTAAAACTATAGACGGTTCAAACAATTATGTGAGTGAACAAGAGAATCCTGCTGGAAATGCTGAAGATGCAGATTTCATAATTCATACTGTTGTTTCAAGTCCCATCACTGAGTATGACGGACAAAATCCATTTACATCCTTCCTAATTGATATCAAGACAGACTATCACAAGTTTAAAAGACAAGAATTCCAAATTAGAAGACGATACTCAGATTTCCATTTCCTCTTTGAATGCTTATCCAATGATTATCCAACTAGAGTAATTCCTCCTTTGCCTAATAAGCAAAGATTGGAATATATAAAAGGTGGTAGATTCACAGATGAATTTACGAATAAAAGAGCTAAATCATTAAATAATTTCTTGAATCGTGTCTGTAAGCATCCTTTATTGAAAAAATCTCAAATTTTCCATATATTTTTAGAAGATTCGGATTACTGGCTGACGTATAAGTCCAACTTACGTATATCTTCTAATAAATTAGATGTCACTAACTCTACATCTCAAAATATGGAAACGGTCACTGATTTTATAATGAACTCGTTTAAAAAGCCATCATATGACTCAAAACACAAAAGAGAGTTTCAAAGTATGCATGATAAATCTTCAAAATTACAAGACAATTTGGGTAAGATTGATCATATATATAGCAAAGTTATCACCAAGCAGCAAGATATAGCAGATGACTTCTCCAAATTCTCTGAAGAATTTTCTAAATTGAATATATTATTAACAAATGATATTGATGGAAAGAGTAAACCTGATCAAAAGAAGGATGAAAATTCGACAATAACGAAATTCTCAGCAAATTTAAAACTGATGGCAGATGAATCATACCATTTAAATCAAGACATTGAGTATAACTACTTAACCTCATTAAAGGATCTTGAACATTATATTAATCAATTGAAAAATTTAATCAAGTTGAAAGAAAGCAAATCGATTGACTATGAGATGCTAACTAACTATTTAGAAAAGGCTAAACAAGAAAAGCAGTATTTAATGAATGGTGGTTCTGTCACTGCTTCAACCGAAGGTAAAATAAGTTTCTTAGCTAGAAAACTAGAATCCATGACAGGCATGAGTTCTACAACACATAATTCTGGAAACTTGACAAATGATAGAATTGGTAAATTAAACAACAGAATCGAACTACTCGAAAAGGAAAAAAAGACTGCTTTTGAAGTATTTGAAAAATTTGAAACTGATATTCTTGATGAGTTTCAGCTTTTTGAAAACATTAAAAATGATGAAATCAAGGACTCATTAAAACAGTTAGGTGATTCATATTTACACTATCATACCACCCTAGTTGACAACTGGAATAATTTCCAACCCCTAACTGAGGAACAAATTAACGACTCGTATAAAAATTTCCCAAATAAACTAAGTGAAGATGATCCAGCTTTTGTTAATAATGATGTGATGAAAAATAACGAACTACTTCATGAAAATCTGATTAAGGTTAAAGACTCGCTTTAACTTTGAAAGAAACACACCATACTTCAGGTTTTCGTGATCAATACGGCTGGCAGTTTATTGACCATTGAAGATACATGAAAACAAGTAGGGATAATTACAAGGGGAGGGAAGCAAAGTTATAAGTGTTAGTTGTTTGAATCTATATAGTGTATATAATATTTATAACATCATTCGGAGGCTCAAATTTTGACTCGTTTCAAATCACTCCCATCAAAACTGTTGGTGAGTTCACCTTTTTCATTGAATTCCAAGAATAAATTACGATCATATATGAATTCGTACTTGTAACCAAACATGTCTATGAAATCCTCCTTTTTCATGTGATTTTTGTATATGATCTCAGGATATTCATTTAACTCTAACTTTCTATTCTTCTTATCCTTTCCTGTTGGACTCTTTTCATTTTCTAATAAATAAAATCTACGAAGTAAAAGAACAGCTTCTCTATTCAAGAGTCCAGCAAAAACTGGATATGTAGGATTCAATTTTTTTCTATCTGCATTAGGGCATTGGGGTAAATCAGAGTGCACCTTGAGTACAGATCCATTTCCTCCAAATCTTTCGTTTGCACACCCAAAGAAAACTCTTCGTATTTTTATCTGTCTAAGTAGAGATGCGCACATAATACATGGTTCAACTGTAACGTATAAATCAGTCTCTTGTAAGACTTCGTTAAAATTTGATGGATATTTTGCCTTTATTTCGTTGAATCCTTCAAACTCGGCATGTCTTGTACCATTTAGGGTAATATTAGTTTGATTGAATGCTTTAGCTATAATTTTGTTTTGATATACATAGATACACGAGACTGGGACTTCTTTAACGGTAAGAGCTTCTTCTGCTACATTAAGAGCCTCTCGCATCCAGTGATAATGAGTCCTTATTTTCTCTTCTCTCGTCATGTTTATTATACGAAATTTTTTGTTTTATTGGGTCCTAAAATATTTGAGTCTTGTGTGTGCTAGTTTGACCTGAATAACTGTTCTAAACCAACTCAAACCAATGAAAGGTCCTTTATTTCAGTGCTAAAAAGAGCTCAGATCTGGAGAAGCTCAAAAACACTCCAGGCCTAAAAAAATTTTTGCCAATAAAATTTATTTTATTAAATTTTTCCGTGAGGAGGACGCGATGAATTCGATGTACGTACGTGCATGTGAATAGTTAGTGCTTACATAAGTACATAGAAGATATAAGTAATTTTGTTTGTTTACATTAAATCAGTCCTTTGTTTAGGTTTATATTATACATTGATTGTTATCAACATCTGTTGAATTATAGATCAGCTACATTGTTGGTAGTATAATAAGTTAATTTGCAGACCTATAACTATATATGACTTCTATTGAGCAAATTCGTCAAGAAATTCATTCATTGGAGACTGAGCTTGAAGAGCTTGAGAAGCAATATGATGATTCGTCCCTAGATCTACAAGAAGATATAGATATAATTACAACTCCGTCTGAGGAGAGTCAACAGCAGAAAATAATGAAAAGAAGTCATGAATCAATAGGTTCGAGCACGCATAATCAAAGAACAAAAAAGCATCGTATAGAAAAGGAATATATTCCAGAGGTAGCTAAACATGAATATTTCGATGAACTAATTAATAATCTTATATTTGATGGATTGGAAGACATAGTGGATGGGAAAGAAGCATCCAATGATATTATAGATGGTCTGTCCAATGGTGACAAGTCTCAACTCAAAAACAACACCAGTGATTGGAAGAAGTTAAAGTCTGAAAATAGACCGAAAATACAACTGGAAAATATTTATAGACTTGGGGGTATAACAGCGTTCCCTGTTAATGACCCCTCGATTAATAAGACTGGATCAAATGAGTTAATATCGGTAGAGAGTGAGACGCGTTTCTTTGGTATACGTTTCGATATCTTTGACAAGTCAACATCGAAGTATGTGACCCCTCACTATGTGATATTGAAAAAGTTAATCAAGAATGATGACTGGTTTATCTTTAAAACAACAATACCTCAGTTCATTCCATTAAATACTATTTCATCTGAGTTTTTGAATAGCGATATTATAACATTCGCAAGAGAAATTAGAAAATATTTAGTACAACTTCAGTTGAAAAAAAGTACGTTCCTCGAACTACAGAAAAGATTAAATTTCCCAAATAATATGACATATGACTTGGATTTCAGTAAAATCAATTTTAGTATTTTACAAAAATATGAAATTATTCTGTTGTGTGATTTGTATAAAGTTTCCAAAGTAATAGTATTATCTGATAACAGCGATGAGCAGAATACTAAAAATGTTAAAGCTAGAGTAGAAATCTTGTTGAAAGATTGTAAGATAAATGGATTGCAAGATAAATTCTTTGTTATTATGAAGGAATCTGGGTTGGATATATAATATATAGAAGGTTCCATTAAGTGGAAATAGTTCATTAATGATCTATATAGTAATATACTATTTTAAATATATACGTACGTTTTAGTGTAGTTTAGTTTAAAAAAATATAAGTCCACAGCCTTAGATTTGAAGATTGTTTTGAGAGGAATAAACAAAAAAAAGGTAAACGAAGACACATTTACATATGTATACTTACACGTACATCTCTATCTCAAAATATTATTCATTATACTTGGAAGAAACTGATGTAGTAGAGAATTATACGTTGAGAACAATGTTATTTGAATCACAATTGAGTTCACTATTTTCACTAGTCTCTAGAAAGCCAGGACTAGTTTTTGCTGTACATCCAGCGATACTTACGATAGGCCTGCTGTTCAGATTTTTAGCATATCGTTTTATAAGTGATTTGCCAACTACTTCACCACTTCTGAATCCAAAAGGACCACTGAATGCTATATTTGCAGGAAACTCTTTTGAGTTCTATTTCGCTATTTTCGGTCTTATAACGGTTTACATTATCTGCTTTAAAAGTGAAAAGTATAGTTATCATACTTCATATGATAGTGCATCATCAGTTAACGATGTTCATTTGCTACCTTTGACTTCAAGAGATTTTTCAAAGCTTTCTAAATCTGCAATACTCGTAAGACAGCTCGTCAAGTTATGTGTTCTATATTCATGGCTAATAATATTGATTGTTTGGTTCTTTGGGAACTCAATTTATGATAGAATACTGATGAATACTGGGGGTCATTGTTCAAATGGAGATGCATCTTTAACATACCATCAATGTTTGAACAGTGCCGATGAGTTTGGTAAAGAGTTGGGTTATAAGTGGATCGGAGGAACAAAATTCAGTGGTCACTCGTTAATATTATCTTGTTTCACTGTGTGTCTCTTGATGGAGTTTAAAAATGCATCCCAGGTTTTCTGGATTAATCGGTTGAACAGGGTGGGTAACACAAGCAGACAAGACATGTTGGCAAAAAGATCGATGGAGCTCATACGCTTATTTGTTGGTGCTCTTGTATTGGTGTGGCTATTCTTATTTGTCGTTACTTCGGTTTTTTATCATACAGTTATTGAAAAAATTGTTGGTCTTTTGTGTGGATTGGCCGTTCCATACGTTATTTATATTAGATTTGATTCATTTTTCAATATTCTCTCCTAATCCAGGCATTTGATTATTTGAGTCTTTGATTTCATCTGATGTAGGTCTATCCATAACTATACCTATTATAAACAAAAGGTTCTACTTGATTTTTACAACTGTTAAAATTATTATAAAATATTGTATTATATACCTAACTATGAAAACAATAAACGCAACAATTTATGAAGGAAACGTGTATCTGTAATATACAAGCGTAAATTTTTTTTTTCTTCTTTTTTTTTGACTCCTTCACATTTGCTAAAGTACAAAGTAATAAATAAACAAAGAGCTACTCTTAAGCTATATTAAGACAAGAGTATCACAATTCTTTTTCAGCTTTTTCAAGTTCTTCAAGAGCAACTTTTTCTAATTCTTTAGCATCATTATAAACCCAAGAACCTTCTTCGTTATATAGTTTTGCATTGGCAAACATCAACAGTAATCTCTGTTTGAACTCATCTAAGTTGCTGAGGGTTCCATTACCTAAACGCTTTCTCAAGTCTTTAATGGAAACGGCATCTTTGATGAGTCTATAATAATCAGGATAGATTCTACGCGAAGGAGCCAAGAGGAAAAGATCACAACGATTACGTCCTTCCTCGTCTGTAACTTGGGTAAGCTTGTCTAATATGGCAAGACTTAATCTCATATATGGAGGTTCTGGTTCACGTTCTTCGGCAACTGGTTCTTCTTCAGATTCGTTGTCAGAAGTCGCCTTTTCAGACTTGGATCTAACTCTCTTCTTTCTGCTAGGTTCATTTGATTCATCATCATCAATTTCTTCATCGATATCATCGTCATCTTCAATGGAGTTGGACTGCTTTGCTCTTCTCTTTCTCAGAGATTTTCGCTTTCTCTCTATGGCGGCCTCGATGGTGTCATCATCATTATCAACAGCATCCAGCCATTGTTCTTCGGTTAAACCATCGTCGTACATCACCTTCTTTCTTTCTCTCTTATCTGCTAGCTCAACCTTTGTTTTATTTAAATGAACAGAAATATCTTCTTTGAAAACATCTGGTAGCTCATCAACTGTCATAATTCTTGGAACGCCTAGTATTTTATCAGCTTTAGCTCTATCTTTATCCATTTCTGAGAATAAAACTCTTTCGTCGTCTGTTCTCGCAAGGATATCATTCAGGTCATCGTCATCCAATTCATCTTCTTGTTGGTCATCAGATTTGTCCTTTTCTGCATCTAATAATCTCTTCAAGAATGCTTCTTGTTCTTCAGCACTTGATTTATTATCGAATTTACCAGCTTGAATAACTTTACCATCGATATCTAATTTTTGATGTGCTCTTTCTAAGATAACTTCTTCGACAGAATCTTCAGTGATCAATCTCAAAATTCTAACTTCATTCTTTTGACCAATACGATGCGCTCTATCTTGAGCTTGTAAATCTTGATGAGGATTCCAATCGGTATCGAAAATAATAACTGTATCGGCAGTTTGTAAATTCAAACCTAAACCACCAGCTCTGGTTGATAATAAGAAACAGAAGTAGTCTGAATTTGGAGCATTGAAGTCTTTCAACATTAGTTGTCTATCATCAGCTTTAGTTGAACCATCTAATCTCATATATTTCATACCGTTATATCTTAAATAATCTTCCATGATATCCATCACTTGAGTCATTTGGAAGAACATCAAGACTCTATGACCGGTAGCCTTGAATTTTGGTAAAACTCTATCCAATAATTCAAACTTACCAGAAGATCTCCAAATTGAATCGGTAGTTGCCCTTTGAGGATTAACAACATCTTCAACTTCTTCGAAAACGAAAGGATGGTTACAAATTTTTCTCAATTGCATGATCTTATTATTCAAACCTTTCAAACCTGATTTTGAAGCACCAGAAGCACCGGCACCAACAAATAATGCATTATGACTTAACATTTGTTTGTACAAACAACTTTGTAATCCTGATAATTTACACTTGATAACTTTTTCAACTTTATCTGGTAAATCTTTTTCGACATCTTTTTTCAGTCTTCTTAATAAGAATGGTCTTAAGACTTTATGTAATCTTCTAATAACCAATAAACTTTCTTCTTCGGTTAATTCTAATTTATCTTGGTGACCAGTATTTGCAAATGGAGTATTGAACCATTCATCGAAAGATTTGACAGAATTGAAGACTTTTGGTAAAATGAAATTTAATAATGCCCATAATTCTGGTAAATTATTTTGTAATGGAGTACCAGTTAAAATTAATCTATTTCTAGTATGGTAATATTGAGTTAATGTAATTGATAATTTAGAACTTGCATTTTTCATTCTATGACCTTCATCAATAATCATATGTGCCCATCTAAATTTAGCCAATAAAGGTCTATCTCTAATAACGTATTCATAAGTAGTTAATAAGACTTGGAAATTACCAGATCTAACTTCATATTGTAACAGTTTACGTTGTTGTTGAGTACCTTTATAAACTATGGTTTTAATTGTAGGAGCCCATTTTTCAAACTCTAAAGTCCAATTTGTTATAGTTGAAAGTGGGACGATAACTAAAAATTTACCTTTTTCTTGTTTAACTTCAATAAGATGAGATATCAATGAAATGGATTGAATTGTTTTACCAAGACCCATTTCATCTGCCAATATACCATTCAAATTGTTATTGTAAAGGGAAACCATCCATTCAAGACCTTTCAATTGATACTCTTTCAATTTACCACCAACCAGAAGAGCTGGTTGTGCTGTAATTGTTTCTTTTATTTTATGGGCCACTTCATAATAATCAATTTTTTCTCTATCGTCAGGATCTGATTCTGTTGTGGTGGTGGTAGTAGCAGTTGGTGCTGTTGTTGTTGATGGTGTTGCTGTAGTAGTCGTAATAGTTGAAGAAGATAATTCATCTGCATCAGGTGCTGATAAATCTATACCTTTATCAATCTTTGTTAAAATCTTTGATTCTTGTTGTTGAACTTGAACTGCACTTGCAAGAGAATCTAAGAAAGCATTTGTTTGTTTTAACAAATGGGTAATTCTAGTATCTTTAGTTTGATCCAATAATTTAAGATAAGCTTCTTCATCATTAGATTTTAAAGCTGCCAATCTCTTTTTGGCAGTTCTTTCAAGTCTTTTACCTTCATCTTTTTCAACTTGTTGATGGAAATGATGTATAGATCTACCTAATGCAAATCTTGAATTTTTTTTAGAAATTGAATCATTTTGAACTTGTGTAAAAATATCTGATATACGATTAACTTTTAATTTTTGTAAATTTAATTCCATTAATTCTTTTTCTTTTCTTTGTTGTTCTTGTAATTTTTCAGCTAATCTTGCAGTTTGTTCAACTCTTTTCTTTTCTCTTATGTGATAAGATCTACTTAAAGATCTTGAAGTTGGATGATTTTGAATTGATTCATCTTTAAATAAAGTAGTTGCTATAGCAGTATGAACAATTTTTTGTCTTAATTCTTTTTGCTTGTATAATAAACGTAAAGATTTTAATTCAACCAGTGATTTAATCTTTAAATCATCAATTCCTTCAATAATTTTATCTGTTGAAACATTTAAATCATTTAAAATATTATTTGAGTCATAAGAACCAATATTTGCAGGTAAATTTTCTAATTCGGCAATTCTATTTGCAATTTTTTTATAAACTTGATCTTCAGCTATTAAAGAACTAACTGGATGAATGTTTGGATCAGCTTTTGTTCTTATTGGATCAACTCCTAAAATCTTAGCTTTATTTGCATAGTCATCAAACGGTAATTCTAATAAATTTTCAACAGATGAAGAATTTATATCAATTTCTTTAGGTTCTTCTGAACCTTCTGAACTATTGTCTTCTTCTTCTTCTTCTTCATTATTTTCAGTATCTGTGTGTTCTTCTTCTTCTTCTTCTTCGTCTTCATCATCCACTTCAGATTCATCTTCTAATCCTTCGGCAAGTGTCATTTGTAACTCTAATGGTAAATCTAAATCTTTAGATAACAATTGGAAAGCAATCAATTGTTTCTTTAATGTATCAATATTGACATCTTCATCATTCTTTTCCCATAAATCCTCTAAAATCTTCAAATCATCTTCATACTGATCACGCTGTTCACTAACTAATTTCAAAGTATTTAAAATACCAGCTTTCTCAGCCGGATAGGTATTTGTCTCTTCTAATTCTCTAAATCTTCTTAATAAATGATGTAATTGATTGACAGTTTCTGGTAAAGGAATATCTAATGGAACAATCTCTGTAACTTGAGGTATCTTATACATCTCATTTGAAGGTGGGTAATTCCCTCCTGGAATAGGCTCTAATGGTTGATCTGAATAGCCATTCATATTCATTCACTTATACTATTTTGTGTAATAGATTTCTTTTTTCTGTGTTGTTGTTGTTGTTGTTTTTTCTTTTTTTTTTTGCCTTCCTTTAATTCCAAATAACCAAAACAAAAACACACAAAGAGACCCTTAAATGTATACTATTCTAATAACTATTTATCAAACAAAGGGATCCAAAAATATTATATAATTTTTTTTTTTTAAAACAAAAAAATAAAAAAAATAAAAGCTCTCAACGCGTTTAATTAACAAACAAAACAAAATTGAAATTAATTGATTGTGCAAAAGGGGAAAAAAGTCGTTCTTTTCGTCTTTTCGTATTTTTTTCCCTTTTAAATTTTCTCATGTGCACTTTCAAATTTTTTTTTTTTTTTGTAAATTTTTTTTTTTTGAAAGAGAAAATTTTTTTAAAAAAAAAAAAACAAAAAATTGTGTGTTATGTAAGTTATTATGTAATGTCCATTTGGATTCCAATGGGATTTATATAGAAGATTAAAAATTAGATTTATATCAGTTTTAATGTAGTAGTGTCTATATTTATTTATATATATGGTATTCTCTGCCCCCAGAGAAATTATATATATATATATATATATATATCCCAATTAAATTTGCGTGTGTTGTAGTCTGTATTTTATTTTTAGACAAATTGAATGGATTTACTATACTCCCCAGTTAGTGTACAAGAATTCAAGTGATCCAAGAATAAAGTTTGGAAAGTTCCAGGCCCACTTACATTTCTTGATCCTGCCAATTCACCTGCTTTTTTATAAAGTGCACAGGCTACAACAGTGGCTAAGAATGTCTCTTTTGGATTACTAGTCACAAATGCAGCAATAGTTGATCCTAAAGAACATCCAGTACCTGTAACTTGTGCCATCATTGGATGGCCTCCTTTAATGATTGCAACTTTTGGTTTATGATTAGATCTATATGAGTAAAAATTATCTAGAGTTCCATCAACAACGATATCGGTTTCACCGGTGACAACTACAACTGTCTTTGCAGATGTTGCTAATTGTTTAGCCACGTCAATGACTTCGTCAAGATTTTTGGATGATTCGCTATCAACACCTCTCATCAATTTGTGTAATCCAGCAGCTGCGTATATCTCGCCTTCATTACCTTTAATGACAGTTAAATAACCTTCAAGCAAGATTTGTTTTGTATTTGATCTTCTAACAGATGATGCGCCTGCCCCAACAGGATCATAAATGATAGGTTTACCATGTTTATTGTAAGCTTTTAAAGCCTCTTGGTATATCTTGTTATGAGATTCTGTCACTGTTCCTGTGTTTAAAACCAATGATGTGTTAGGATAAGCAGCAAGTTCATCAA
Source organism: Ogataea piceae (assembly GCA_030567815.1). Lineage (NCBI taxonomy): Eukaryota > Fungi > Ascomycota > Pichiomycetes > Pichiales > Pichiaceae > Ogataea > Ogataea piceae. Next base: position 15,053 of record JAJLSX010000054.1, on the reverse strand, counting down.
ACTCTTCAATACATTCACTCATTAATGCAGATGCTCCAATTGCAAGGGTAACATTTGCTGAAAAATTTTTAACAACATCATTTGTCACATGGTGAACAAGAGGGTGTATCTTTCCGACATTTTTAACTAGTAACTTGAAATCTAGTAATTTAGAATCACTAGCATCATCCATTGATGATTTACCCCATGGTGGTAAAGTATTCCATAACTGTTTCAACTCTGAAGTAGCCTTCCCAGCATCTTCTCTAGCCATAATACAAGAAACAACAGCGGCACCATCAATGGTAACTTGTGGTAAGTCGCCATCGGCTGGAACACTTGATAAGTATCTAACTCTTTGTATATTAGTTTGATTGACACCACCTATAACACATGTCTTTAAGTTTGATTTTTTCTGTTGGATAACTTTAAGTAAATTTTGCACTCCTATTGGTCCCATTTGAACTTTCTTAGTAACTTTGGTATTAGTATCAAACACGATACCAATTCCAATATAATCTGCACCATCAATGATAGCTTGTTCAACTTCATGTGTATATCCAGTAGAAACACCAATGATTTTATCATCACCAAGTAATTTTCTAGCCATTGGTACAGTCATATCATCTTGTCCAACGTGTAAATGAGCATCTACAGCTAATGCAACATCCACTCTATCATTAATGATTAGAGGTATATTAGCTTTATCTGTTAATTTCTTCACTTCAATAGCTCTATCAATAAAATCTCTAGTTGAAAGATGTTTTTCACGCAATTGAATACATGTTGCCCCAGATTCAATTGATTCTTGAACTTGTTGAATAAATGTTTTATTACTTGGCACCATTTCAGCATTGGTTACCAAGTAAATTGATAAATCAAAATTATGTCTTTCCATTTTATTATTTCAAAATGGATCCTTTATCTTTAATTGATTGATATATACAATTGAATAATATTAAAGCAAATTAAACACATTTGAACAAGATAATAAAACAATTTGTATAGGCTTTTTTCAAATGTACAAGAGATAACACTCAGCCGCATATTAGCTAGAATGATGGTATGGTACATACACAAAAATAATTAAATAATTAAATTTTATTATATATTATATAATATATAATATATCGGCCGGTCAAGAGATTAGCGAGAGATCGTGTACGAGATCTGATATTTACATCTGAAAAATAAAATGACAATATAAAGGTGTCTAGTACAAAAAGTTTTCAAAACAATTTTAAGAAAATCTATATAATCTAATAAAAAAGACTAGATGATGAATCTAATATTTGGATCAATTTGATGAGATGAAGATAATTGTGGTTTTTGGGTATATTTTTGAGCCAAAACAGCTCTAACATTTTGTAATAAAGTTAAATAACTTTGAGCTGGATTTTCAGTTAAAACTTTAATTAAAGCATAACTTAAAGCACCTGTAAATTTACCAGCTTCATTAGCATCTGCAGAAGTTTGAGAATCTTTACAACCAGAAAACATTAGAACATCAGCAGGTGACATTTTACGTTGTTTATTTTCTTTAGCTTTACTACCTTTTGATGCTTTAACTCTGTTGAAAACACTACTAATTGATTTCATCATTAAAGCACTATTGTTTTGAGCATAACCTACTAAAAGATTCATTGCATCACCTTGACTTTCTTTCCAAACATTATATTCCTTAATACCACCATCCTGTGCTCTATACAGGAATGGTAAATCTAAAGCAGTACCAGAATGACAAGAATCGAAAACAGCAGTTAATCTACAACCTGCAGGTAATGGTTTAACCATAATATCATGCATAACATCATCAATCAAAGATCCAGTTTGTTGGAAATCAACAGGATAAATACAATCATCATATCCATCATCTTCATCACCATCTAAATCTTCTTCTTGACCACCATGACCTGAATAATGGAAAAATAATGAATCACCAGAAGCTGCACCATTAACTAACCATTGCATTGCACGTATCATATTAGCTTTAGTTGGAACTTTAGCCATTTGTGTTTGATCATCAGTTAAAACAACAATGTTATCCATTGTGAAACCTTGAGCATTAATTAAATAGTTACACATATTTTGAACATCGTTAATACATCCACGAAGAGCATTACTACTTCCGATATAATTAATACCAATAAGTAAAGCTTTCTTACGACCATTACATTGAGATAACTGATATTCTTGAACTTGATTGGTATTTTGGATTTGTTGTTGTTGAACTCCACTACTTGGCATTGGTGGAGATTGTTGTGGTCTTTGATAACCATTACTAGTTGTATTTTGTTGTTGATGTTGTTGGGCATTTGACCAACTTGGAGGAGGTTGTGAAGGTCTTTGATAACTCATATTTCTTTATTTAATAATAATTTTTCAAAATATTATAGTAGTAACTGTATAATGTATATAAATAAATAAACAAACCAATAAATAAATAAATAAATAAATAAATAAACAAATAATATAATATAATTTTAGATCAAATTTCATATTAAAAAAATAAGTGCAACATGCCAATATTATATATAAAATTAATCCAAAAAATGTAGAAATAAAAATGTATGACGTAAGTTTTAGATATATTGACAAGATTACATAAGTGTGAAAACGATTATGTAATTGACTCGTATACAAATCAATAAATTGTAGATTAGATAATCAAGGGTAAAAGGAATATCGTGTCAAGAAGGATGGAATTGGAAAATGACATTGTTATATCAATCACCGATAAGTAACGTGACACTTAGCGTCGATTGCCAATTCAGGGTTAGCTGCTATAAAAGAAGGGCATTTTCCCTACTTTATATATTTTATATAACATTTATATAGTCTTAAATAGACTTATAATAGAATCATCGATTATATTATTCAAATATTAAGTCAGCAATAATTAAGCCACTGGACTTAATTTCTCATATATATTACATAATCTATTATGTCATATGACATATACTAAGCCTTTTATAATTTTATAAGAATATTATAAATTAGCCATATATATTTTATAGCAATTTGAATATGTGGCTGGTGATTATAGTATATTCTTAAACGTTAAACCGGTTACCGAAGGAGATCAATTAAATCAAATCAGGTTAATTACAGTTGCATTGTAAGTTATGGGTAACTATAATTTAAAGTCTACGTATGTCTCACATGTAAGTTTGTGTGAGCTAATGTGAGCTTTGAATAATTTGTATTACTAATTACTAACTGTAATTAATTTATAAGTTATGTCTCTTGCGGTGTGTGTTTTAGTTGAATCGTCATATTCGCTAAACAAAAGCAAAGGCGGGGAAGGAAAATATTGAAAAAAGTGAAAAAAAAAATTGTACTTGATGGATATTAAAACAGTTATTATTAACCTTAATGACTAATGTTTATTCAAATCTGGTAAGATATCTATACAATTTGCTAATGAAAGTGCAAAAAAAATTCTAACTGATTCTTGGCAAGTAAACCGGTATCCTTGTGAAAAATTCTTTGCTTTTTCTTCTTTTCAACGTATTCTTTCTGGGGTTTTTATTACATTTTCCATTTATAATACATGTATCTTGACTTATACATATCACTAGAGGTTTCTTGTATGATATGTTCGAACGTATATGTATCTACTTTAGACCTTTTTCTATATATAAAATTATATATGTTATAGATCTCTGTAAATAATATATATTGTTCAAATTTATTCTCTTATTGTTCACCCTCCTTCAATTTAAGAGCAAATACTCTATCAATTACTTCTTATCAAGTATTTGTTGGTGTAAATAATATGTTAAGGCAATTTGTGTGGCATCGTTTAAAATATATCATTTGGAGATCATATACAAATATTAAAACGGATTCTGGGGAGGTAAACATATATATATGGTTGCCTTTGAAAAAGAAAAGAAAAAAACATTTAATACGTGATGCGTCTATTATTACTAAGAAAAATAAAAAATTTGTCTTTTCTTTTCTTCTTTGTTCTTTCTTTTTAGAATTTTTGCATATTGTTTTTAATATCTGCCTCTATCAATAAAGTAATTAGTTAAATTTTTCTATTAGTTAATATGTAGTAGTTGGCGAAGCTCTCGTTTCGTGCTTTCAATCTCGCCTATGCCTTTTTCCGGTGTAAATTTATAAAAAATAAAAAAATTGTTGCTTCAAGGCGATCTCATCTGTTTGGTGTATTATGTATGGGAAGGAGTAGGTGTTTCTGCACAAAATGTTGTATTGATTCATTCTGTTTTGCATAAATATTTACTCTTTTTTTTCTCTTTTATTTCTTTTTCCTTTGTTTACAATTTACAAATAGTTTGATATTTAAATTTTATAAGGGAGAGTGTTATTAGGCATTATATTAATCTATACAAATACATTAGAGATCAACTTGTCAACTTCTTTTAAATATTCATCTAAGAACATTTGATAATCAGCACAAACAAATGGTAAGAAACTTTCGTTAATAAACGTTAACACTGCCTTGTTAATACCACCAGCTGCATCGATTGCCTGAGCAGCAACTTCTCCAGATGTACTAGCATTTATTGATTGAATTGTAGCTAGATCATTCATTGATTCCATATCATCGGAATTTTCCTCTTTATCATCAGTATCTGAAGTTGAAATGTTATCTACAGCGGTAGTAGCATTGGAAGAATATAAAGATGAAGATGATACTTGTTCAAGAGGCAATTCAGGCGTTTCGATAAATTCAGCATTTGGTATTATTGGAATTGTAAGGGTTAATTTTTCAACCAGTTCATACAGATTATCTAGCGTTTGATCATATTGTAAAGATTCATCCAATTCAATACTATTTTTCACATTGGAATCACCTTTAGATTTTGAATTCAAATTTTTAAAAGTATTTGATGAGGGTGATGATAAAGAAGAAGATGATGATGATGATGCTGAAACTGTAGTTTTTGTAGTTAGTTTCTCTGGAGAGTATTGATTCACTTGTGATTTTTGTCGACTATGAGCAGCAGATTTATTCAGATTTGAAGACTGTGCAGACGATGAATTTGAGTGAAATAAAGAACTAAATTTTTTCTTTTCTTTAACGATTTGCGAAGATTTTGGTGGTTTTATAGGCGATATATTTGGTGACATTTGAGGTGCCATTGAGAGTGTTGGATGTCTCTTCACTATAGAAGGCTTTTCTAATTTTGGAATGATTGTTTTTTTCACAACTTCTGGTTCTTTGTTTAAATTAGAACTGTAGAAATTATATGAACTTAATAATTTTGAGAAAGAATCTATCAATCGAAGTATTTTAGCTTTATTTATCATTATATCTCTGTCAGTCAATTGTTTCTCAGATTGTAAAATGAAATTTAATTCTGTATAGAAATGATCTAATATTTGAGATTTTAGAATTAAACTATTTGAATTTTTCTTATAACAACAGTATTTAAAATCAGAATTGATAAATTGAACTTTCAAATCACTTGAAGTATCAATTAACTTACCATTTATCTTTAACATATAATTCATAACCTCTAAAGGTCTTAAATATAATTGACTATTATTCGATGAATCTAGTGAGATTTCTATATTTTGCAAGTCAATTGTACGCATAAATTTTTTAATATTTATCAATTTCATAATATTAAGATCATTTCTATCAATTATTATATCTGTTAATTTTTGCTTATCAATATTAGCCATTGTAAGTGATTTCTTGTTATTATTCTTTTCATTGCTAATAGAATAAGAATCATTTGCAAAATAGTATGAATCATTGTTATAATCCGAATTATCTGACATTGTAGACACAGCAGAATCAGTGCAACAATCATCTGTAAATAAGTCATCGTAGGCACTATCAGTAATTGAAATTTTCACTGATATATAAAGATCATTCTTGTCATTGAATCCAGAAATTATAGATTCACTATCTGAGAAATAATCCATTGCCAATTTATTGTTTGTTGTGATATTGGCGTGTGGATGTATTTGCCAACTATAATATGAGAAATTAAATTAAATCTCTTTAAAGTAAAGCTATCTTAGTTTTCCCTTATAAAAAAAAACACTAACAAATCCAATTGTAATGGAAAATCGAAAAAAATTTATGGATCAAGATCAATAAGTGCCAATTGATTTATATATATATTATATAGATCATATATATAGAGGGGAAGGGGGATGAATAGTAACTAAAATACTAATTTCATTACAGTAAAAACGTAAAAAATGCTAAAAGAGGTTCAAATTAGGTACGCATTGCATAATGCATGTATTTATTGTTCAGTATTAAACTTTAGTTATGATGGGCCACTAAGCCATGTACAGAATGTTAAATGTATCATGCACATTTCGCACTATATAGGTCTCTAGCTCTCTCTCCTTATAACTATTATATATGTATATATAAGAGGAGGAGGCAATACATTTTAATTCTTTTATATATATTATATATAGCCAAGGCCTAAGAGATATAATAAAACAAATTGTGCTAGAGTCAAAAGATTTTTGTGTATATATGTGTTATATAAGTGTGTATATGTAGTTAAATGTGGTTAAGTGAATAACAATTAATAAGTATATATCAGTTTAGTATTATACAAATGGTTGAACTTTTTGTGTATTATTTAAATTACAATGTAGTGTCCACCTGATTTGTGTATCCTGTGATCCAAGTTATTAGTAATTACTATAGTTTTCCCTTGGTACGAGGTAAGAGTCAACACTATTTTCATATGATGTGTCTTCCTACCATGTGATTTGATGAGAATCAACTGTAATCATGATATGAAATCTACATATATAATATACATATAGTTCTAGTTGTGTATATATAATATAATTATATTTATATATTATATATGATCTAAATGATATCTAGGTATATAATATATTAATATAGTATAATATACATGATTATAACCGCCCTATATTTTTTATAAGTTTTCTTTTTCTTTTTTTTTTTTTGTCTTTAAAATTTCACGATTTGCGGTGCCCGTTAATATACAATAAATTTTATGTCTCCAGCCCCGGCCGGTGTTCTCCCTATCGATCCCACGCGCGTATTGGAGATGAATTGTAATAGCATTACTTTCCTTAGAAAGTAAACCCGCAAAGAAGTTTAATATATATACAAAAAAAAATTTATATACATGTACGTAACGTACGTAAAATTATATGTTGGGTGGGACGCGGAAAATGCCATAATTAGAGGTAGCGTTCTCTCAATTTCAAAGGTGATTTTTTATGATAGGCACGTATAATTAAATTATATATGTGGTATGTGGTATGTGGTATATATGTGGTATGTGTGGTATGGAAGTTGGTTCTTTTTTTTTTTTTGTTTTTTTTAAAAAAAATTTTACTTAAATATATTATATATAATATATTATTATATAATTTATTGTAATAGTACATATATAAATATTGTTTATATGTATAGTTAATTACAAGGATTTGATTGTACAGAATGTACAACTTTTGTAATACATTCATCAATTACTCAATTGATTTGATATTATAGCTAGTTAAAGCCACGAAATTGTTTAAATGGATAAATTATATTATATATAATACATATATATATGGTAAACTTTTCCCACAATTTGGTATATCTAGTATATACTATACACTATAAAGAATCTTATGAGGCATAAATTTAGTTAATTGTATGTAGTATATAAAAATGTAAAATATATTTGTATGTGTCATATGTATGGCATATGACAAGTGGCAAAAACATATGTCCTGTATCTAGCATATATCATAATAGCATTAAAGTTTAAATATTAGTTCTATGCTACTATATATATATAATATACTATATATAAATTAAATATATATTAATGTATATTAATGTATATATGTAATTTTAAAAAATAAGAGACAGTCGTATATATATAATAATTAAATAGACCTGCATGACCGAAAATATGGAAGATCCTGAAAATTTATCAATGAGAGAAAAAAAGGTTCAAAATTTTTACGCAATAGGTTCGCATAAGTAAAGGCATGATGTTGATTCTTATAGTGCCAGATACAGCTCAAGATATATATATATATTATATATTATATATTATCAATGTGCGATCTACGTAGTGACAACTATATACTATTGCACTTTGAATATCAAATGTCAAGTTTCAAGACTATATTCTTTTCACTACAGAATATCCCTAGATAATTATTATGGATGATTGTCGGTAGTGGGTGGGCACTGGTTGGCAATTGAAAAGCATTTTTCTTCTTTAATTTATTGAATTTACAATATATAAGCTATCAATTAGCTCAAGAATCAATTGCAGATTGTATCATTGTCTACACTCGCCAGTTAAGTCAAGTATTCAATCTCTAGCTAAGAAAGACAATTTGTGTTTGTGTTTTTCTTTTTGTTACTTCACTAACATTTTTTAATTATAGCCATGTTTCATCAACCTATTTGCATTACAGCGCTTTGTTTGACTTCATTTATGCACTTCATATATATACATTTAGTAATTTAGTTCAATTATATATATATATAATAGCTAACTATCGCCCTTGTCTTTTGTTCATTCAGCTATATGTATATGCATATAATTCCAATGCGCGCCACACCGAGACGATCTTTATACTAAATTAATTAAAATTTTAAATTTTTCCATAAGAAGCTATATATATATATAGTACCTAGTCGGGATAAGCGGTAATATATATATATATTGTTTTTCGTATATAAGTTTGTTTAGTTAATTTTGTAGATATTGTATAGTAATCGCTATAGTACTATATATACGCCACTATTTATATATCAACACTTTTGAACTATTTTACAATCAATTATGTATACGTATTCTCTATGAACAACTATTGAGCTAATCGTTAATAGGTATATAAATAATTTTGGTTCAAGTATCAGTAGTAAAGTAATAAAAAAATTTAGCAGTGCGCTATTTACCATAATTGTCAATTAGACTTTAATTCTTTAAGTTAATTTGTTCACTCGCATAATTAATTAGTCGTGTATAAAATTCATATATATATTTACTACACTTTTAATTCTGACAGATACATACACAAAACATTATAATTTACAATTTTAATTTTGTATAGACTAAACTAACTAATTATATATAATAAGGTCAACTTTAATTGGAGTATTTATATGCAGTTGGATCTGCATTTTAGATTAATATATATGTATATATATATATATATTATATACATGCACCCAGCTGGTGACTTTTCTAGTAAAAATATCTTATGGGAACTTGTAGCACTATTCAACTACGAATATTTTATATTTTTGATTTCAAATTTAATTGTCCACACTCTGTCATATTGAGTAAAAGTCGAATCTTCTTACTGAAACTGAAATCAGTTCCTGAGTTAAACTTGTCGGTACTACTATATTGGAACCCATGTTTATATTCTCTAGTTACTGGTTTACATTCATTGGTAGTTGAATATTTTAACAAATCTAAAGGTTGTGCTAATGTAGAATTACCATGTAACTGTATTTGTGTAGAAGAATATTCTGGGGGTCCATTATATTTCAAGTTTCTTTTGTGAGAATATCCACCAGTGCTATCTTTAATTAAATTAACAGAATTATTCATATTAGTTGACATGTACCTTAAAGGGCTTGATACCAATGGCATATAATTGCATGTACATAGACTAGAATTTGTATTATGGTAAATGCATCTTGATAATCGAGTATCTACTGATCCTTTTAAAATTCCTTTTTTAAGAAGGGGGAATTTCACACTAGGAGTTTCTAAATCTGGTTTAAGTTTTTTATTCGTCATTTTTTCATTTTCATCCTGTTTTTTATCTATTGAAAAAAGAGTGGCTTTCAAGGTATCGGTATCACTTTGATTTGAATCAAATATATCCCCATTTGGGGATTTAGCTTCAGAAAGCGTAATTTGTAAAGCGCTTCCTGATCTCATCGAAGCAACTAGTTTCTTTCTTTTGAATGATGTGTTATTATCTTTATGTTTATTTTATGTTTTTATGTTTTTTGTCTGTGTTGGTATATAAACTATGATTCTATCAATTATGTAGATTAGATGAAGCGCTATCTATAGTTTAAACTTTATACTATAGTTATATTTTTCTTCTCCTTCCTCTTTTTTATATATATAAATTTATGCTCCGCTGAGCCTCGCGTGATTTTTAATATTATTCGGTAATCGACATATATATATACATATATAAGAAGTAAAAATCAGTTTTTACTCTTTTTCTTCACTCTTACTTTCAACCAAACTAAATCTTTGTATTGGATAACTTTACGACATAATGCACAACATCCTTGATTTGGACTTCTAACTTTAGAACTTGCCAGTGCTTTATATACACAGTTTGAACAAAAGAAATGACCGCATGGACTTGCGACACATTTTTCAATTTCATCAAAGCAAATGGGACACGTAACGTCTTTAACAGAATTTGAAACATTCGAACGGTTTGATGAATCAACTAGTAGATCTATTGTAGTTTTGGTCTTTTCTTCTGTTTCTCCATCAGATCCTAATATTATTAGATCCTCGTCGTCTTCTTCGTCCCCGTCAGATGATGAAAGGAGTTCAACAGTATCGGAAGTTTCTAGTATTCTTCTTTTTCTTTTTCTCCTTATATTGTTATTACTACTTGATGATCCTATAACAGGATTTAGTCTACTTGAAGTAGTAAATGGAGACGGGCTGTTGAATGCTCTTGTTATAATTATATCATCATCTTCATCGTCATCGTCGTCGTCGTCATTGTCGTTGTGGTTGTCGTTGTCGTTGTCGTTGTCGTTATTTCTTTCTTCATCGTCGTCATCATCGTCTAATCCGGTATTTGTGTTGACTCTTCTATTATGGGAATTGTAACTCCTGTGCCTCTGTGATATAGGAGCTTCATCGGAGTTTTCTGTATCGCTCGAGTGTTCAACCCGTGATGCTATGTTATTGTTGAAAGTTCCTTCAGATGATTTAGTGCTCTCAGAAGTGTTACTATTAACATTGGTAGTATTTCTATCGTGTTGAGATGTATTAGTAAATGGATTGGAAGACTCATTTGATCGCTGTGTTGTATCCATCTCACTTGTACCTGAATCTGGCTGTAGTGATCTTGATCCATTTGCAATCGCACGATGTCTAAAACCACTCATACTTGAATAAATATTGCCATATATATATATATGTTTGTGCGTGCGTGTCGTCTGTTTCTCTAAAATTATATCTTTACAGTTACTAAAAGGTTAATGGAACAATTTACTAATTAAATAAACTTTCAAGATCTGTCTTTAAATTTTCTGTAAAAGTAAAACACATTGCCCTCCTCCGCGTTTCAAAGAAGAAAACTTTCTATTTCAAACAAAATAAAAATTTGTCACGTGCAGCTTTATAAAAATGGAAACTTGATATATATTTATATTTAAAAATGAAAACAAAAGAATAAAAAGGTGAAACTAAACAAAAGGACTATGACGATAAAGACGGATATAAGAACAAAAAATAAAAGAAAACGGTTATGTGTATATATATATTATTGGTCTGGTTTAGAACATAATATCAAGCAAAAGAAATTTAACATACAAATTGAACTAAATGAATCACGACAGTAAAGAATTAAAATGAAAGCTCAAGTTAGGGGGGTAAGTATATAATAATAAAAAAAGATGATGTACTTGAAGCAAACTTACCTCTGTTTGAATTAAAGAATTCACTTTGTTCACTCATGGGGAATCATTTCAGTACATCGAAAAAACAAATTGTCTCGTCGTTGTACTCTTATCTTAAAAAAAAAAGAGAAAGAGGAAGAAATAGAGAGATAAAGAAAGAAAGAAAAAAAAAGGGAAACACAAGAATAATTACTATACATGCAAGCTAACATTATTAACTTGAAGGTTCAATTGCTAATAACGACTAATAAAAAATTAATAGTGATAATAATTGTTTTTAAAATTTATTGAAAAGGAAAATCCACAAAAATGATATTAAATATAACCGATAATTTAACCAAAATAACAAGGGAAAAAACTGTACGAATGATTTTTTTTTTGTTTTTTTAAATCATTGTTATCTTGTTTAAATCATTTTATTGTTGTTGTTGTTGTTGTTGTTGTTTATTTTTATTTAAATGAATTTGAAAGCAAAGTAAGCAATCAAGGCAAAAATAATAGCGATGATATATTTGTTTGGTGAACTTCTAACAGGGGCAACAACAGCCTTTGTAGTAGTAGAAGAAGAAGTAGTTGCAGAAGCAGATTCAGTTGATTTTTCAGAATTCACACCTTCAGTTGATTTATCAGTTGAGTTAACGGCACTAATACCTGCAGCGACAGCAGCAGCTGAAGCAGCAGCAACTGGTGTGTCTTTAGATTCTGGACGAATTGAAAGTTGAGAAGATTCTTCTTGAATAGAATCAACTAAGCCATCGAAATCGTAAACAACCTTCATTTTAATGTCGGTTGAAGTACCTGCTTTACTTTGTAATTCTGGCCATATTTGAGAAACTGATTTTGGATCTATATTTGCATCACATGGAACTGAAACAATTAAGAATTTATCTTTACATTTAGTACCAACAACTGGTTCTTTGGCTAAACCTTGGAATATAATGGCAACATCAATTGATTCACCTGGAGCAATGGTTGAAGCATTTGGTCTAACACAGTATAATTTTGGAGCTGTTGTCTTAACTTTGAAAGCAAAATTACTGTCTGAATTATTAGACACAGTAATTGTTCTAGTTGCAGAGGAGGTGAATGGGACTATAATAATAAAAGAGAAAAAAAATTTCAAAGATTGAATGTTAGTAAATTTTATGTTGTTCAAAAAGATATAGAGAAAAGTAAATAATACATACATTGAAATTCTAAATGTTTTGGACTGACTTGCATCTTGTTTAATTTGTAGTTATTATATAAAGATTATTGATAAATAAGATATGAAATATATAAGTATATCTAAATAAATAAACACAAATAAATAAATTAAATTAACTATAAAGTTTCTTTGATTTGATGTATTGTGTATACGTGTATTTCATGTATTTCACTCTAAAGATTTTTTTTTTTTCTCCTTTGTTTTTTTTTTTTTTTTTTTTTTTTTTTTTTTTTTTTTTTTTTTTTTTTTTTTTTGTCTAACTGAGGGTAATAAATAAATGAACAGGATTTGAAATCAGAATTTTTTTTTTTGTGGTTTTTTTTCTTCGTCTCTCTTTGTTTTCGTTAAGTAAATAAACTTGAGGCTGTGCTAATTGTTGTATATATTATTATATAGTACGTACTACGTACTGTGTAATATTACAATGATTAATTTAATCTTTACTAAAGGTAAACGTATTACTATATATATATGTGAATGAAAGATTACAAATTCCAAATTATAGAGTTTTGTGGGAAGGTACACTAGTATTCAACTAATTGAACTAATTTAACTTATTGATCAAACGAATCAAACGATTAACTAGCAATTTAGTACAGTGCCACACGTTATCAATGCAAAACTCTTGCATATTGAACCTGATATTACCAACTAAATCATAACAAAAATTGATATAATTTCCTACAGTTTTCTCTATATATCATTCTCGACAGACTAATACTATAATATTACGTCTAATATATATAAACCTCCTATACTATGACTAGTATACCATGCTATACGTATATATATATAATAATATATATAATATATATTATATACGATATATATATATGGTGTTACTCACAGCCTCAAAGCAGACAAGACTTATAAACACATCCTTAAACCAAACAGGGAATTGACAGCGCCTCTATAATTTAAGCCATATATATATGACTCTTTAATCCGGGTAACTTGTGGCTAATGTGTATTGCGTAAGAAATGGATATTGAATTATAAATTACGTAAGCATAACAATTTTTAACCGTTTCAAATTTTACATGTGCAATATTACAGCGTACGTTGACATGTATTGTACGTATATAAAACTAACTGGTCGGGGCACCCCCTATGGCATATCCTTACATAATCTGTACAGTACTGTACTTGCCTTTGCATCCCTTAAATTTATTGTTGAAATGATTAATCTTCGGTATGTGGAGGTATATATACAATTAAATACTGCCCTGATAAATATATGTACATACATATATAAATTATATACTATGCACGATGTATAACATAAAGATATATTATATATATTATAATATTCATTCGCCCAGAGTCAATGAAACTCCTTCAAATTAAATTTATGTCTGCAACTTATACATTGTTTATTGTATAATATATGTAAGAAAATTTAGTTAATTATGCTTTAGAAACTATCTACCGGATAGAATACAAAAGATTCATTAGCCATGTGATTGATATTAGATCTTAATTGTTTTACAAGTAGACGTAAATAATATAATTTTTTAAAATAAAAGAGATCAATGAAATGAAAATTTTAATTTTAATCTGTTGTATAAGTGACATGAAATTATTTTAATAATATACAATAGATAGATATTGTTAAATATATATAACAATGAATAGGCAAAAAAAAAATCATGCATTGGAGGGTTGCACAGCACAATATATATCAATTTCATTTGCAGAAAAATATGTGTATATGATAAAATATCATCTAGCTAGATATTACTTTTCATTCTCCTTTTAACTATGGTTAAAGTAGCATCGTTTAACTATTTAATGATATAGATATGTATATAATATAAAATATATATATATTATATATATCTAATCAATCAGTATTATGTGTCATATAATAGTACCGCCAGTATATATATACGTACGTGTACTATAATTTTATAGATAAAACTTCGCTCACCCCTCTCTCCACTCCACCTTACCCCTTCAAACTTCCACATTTCCATAAAAACAGAAATTAACTTAGTACGAGAAATAAGTCTACCGGTGCCCATTTCAATAATTAATTGCATATATGTACACAATATACATATAAATTAAGTGCGTACGATGAATTATATAATAATTATAAAGTACCAAATACTTTACCACGTATATATATATATTTTGGTGTGTTGTACTTTAACAGTACGTGTTATACGTACAACGTACAATTATTAAGCCTCCTACTACTCCTACTCCTCGACCTTCTCCTCCCTTCTCCTCCTTGACTTCTCTCTCTCT
>JAJLSX010000053.1:82644-98115 GCA_030567815.1 Ogataea piceae | reverse complement strand
CACGTGTCAGTGGTATGTGTGTTAAATCTAAAACCACAGCTGAAAAATTCTTAGCACATCCATTAAACATTGCAGTTTCAAATAAATTTTTAGGTAAAGAGAATGCTTTCAGAATCGGTGCAAAAGATGCAGTTACTGGGTTTTCACCAGCTCAACATAATTCATGTATCACATTTAGTATTAAACCAGGATCCAAAAATCAAGAATTACATAAAGATGATTCTTTACACCATAACATTAAAACTTATCAGGATGAGTATGTTTTTGGTACAGAAACCGCAGTTGGAACAGTTTTAGCATTGAAAAGAACTACCAAAGCCAATGGTGCAACTAGATTCATTCCAGGTTCTCATTTATGGGATCACTTCCGTCAACCTTCAGAAGATGAATGTGTCTATGCCGAAATGGAAAAAGGTGACTGTTTCTTTATGTTAGCTTCATGTTACCATGGTGGTAGTGCTAATACCACCAAAGATGAAGAAAGACTTGTTACTATTTTATTTATGACCCAAGGTACATTAAGACAAGAAGAAAATATCTTCCTTGGTACACCAGTTGAATACTTTAGATCATTATCGATTGATGCTTTGAAAGCGTTAGGTTTAACTATCAGTGAACCATTCTGTGGCTGGTATGAAAATGATGATCCTATTCATTACTTAAAACCTGATGCAGATTACAATCATCCTACATTCCGTGAAATCTATAAAGTTGTTAACTAAATTAAACATAAACTATATAAATTTTAAATAAAGTATATCCAAAGCTATTCCTTCTAAATACTATCACGTAAATAATAAATAATTAATATATTATATGGCATAGATATAAATTATATATTCTATAATATATATACAATTACGGTCCGCTTTCTTCTACATTTGAAGCACCTACAGCACTCCCTGATTTCGGTTTCAATGTCTATGGGGCAGTCCTCCGGTGCTGACCACTTGCGCTGCGCGGCCAGTGGTATTTTTGGCTTAAGGTAAATTTTGTATGTTTACGTTATTTGGGTAGATAATAAAATAGTAACTACTAATAGATTATTCATTGATCAAATATACTTGAAGGTTTAAGAAAGATAATATTTCTCAGCAGAGTAGATGCAGTGGGAGAGCTAAGTATTGTAACTGTATCTAGAGATCGATAGCTATATCATATATGATCCATTCATAAGTTTCAACTATCATCTTTCAAGTTTGAAAGCATGCGACAAATGGAATGTTGTCACTTACATAAGTACTATATAAATTTAGAAAATTAAAGGGCCCATTAAAGAGTCGGTGAAGCTTCAAAGCAAATGATAACTTGGGTTCTGGAAGACTTTAACGCAATTAATATATATGTTCAAGGAAGAAAAGTAGTGCTTATGACTTCAATGGTGAAATTGTGCATAAATATGTATTTTGAGGGGGCAGCGACCATGTCATCCCATATTAAAAAGGGGGCAAAGCTTACGTCAGAAAGTGATAAAATGGAGGATTACATGGTCTTAGAAATATCAGAACAAAATAAAAATTATATGACTGGATGTAAAACCACTCAAAGAATATATATAAAAAATAAAAAATAAAAAATAAAAAAAAAAGGTTGAAAAGTTAGAGGGGAAAATGTAATTTTTTGATTTGTTATAGATTATAAAATATATAATATTACGTACTGAGTGTATATCCTGATGTCAAAGGCCTCGCTCGAGCTATGAAAACGGCTGCTGATGGAGTGGAGATTATATAAAATTTTACAATTAAATTTTAAAAGGAAATTTAAAACGAGAATGATAAGAATTTTTTTTATTGTTTTTTAAAAAACGCTCAGGTGCGTCATCATTACACAGCCATTATATTTTAGTTATCTTTCAATATCAAAATTTCAAATAATATAAATGTCGGGATGGACTTCCAATTTAATGGAATTTGTATCTCTGTAATTTTAGATCTATATTTTTCAAAATTGTATTATTTCAGTACTTTGGATATTTTTCAAACTGTATTTATAGGCATTAGAAGTCTCAATTTTTGAATTTATTAGCTTGATTATATCTTTAATTACTTTCTTGTCTATCAATTCAATTGTCAATTATTATACAATATAAAACATATCATAAATATATAATGAGTAAATCACTAGAAAATAGAAACGCTATCGTTACAGGTGCCTCAAGAGGTATTGGTGCTGCAATTGCATACGAACTTGCTAAGAATGGTGCTAATATTGTTTTAACATATCAAAATTCTGCTGCTAAGGCTGAAGAATTGGCTGAAAAAATCAAGACTGATTTTGGTGTTAGAACCATGGCAATTAAATCAGACGCTACTGAGTATGATGCAGCTTCTTTATTGGTTAAGGAAGTTTCAAAGTTCTACAAGACTATTGATATTATTATTAACAATGCCGGTACCGATGATGATTGTTTAATTGCTGATATGACAGCTGAGAGATTTCACAGAGTCTTACAAGTTAATACCGTTTACCCAACTCTTCTAATTAAGGAGTGCATCCCATACTTGGGCACCAAACCTCGTATTGTTAACGTTTCCAGTATCTTGGGTAGACAAGCTACTGCATATGGTACCAGTTATAGTGCTTCAAAGGCTGGTTTAGAATCAATTACCAAGACTATTGCTATTGAACTTGGACAAAAGCATGAATTAACAATCAACTGTGTTAACCCAGGTGTTACCGCTACCGATATGTGGTTCAAGACTGATCCAAACGTTATTGCCGCATTTGATACACAAGTTAAGGAAACTCCAGCAGCTTCAAGAATTGGTACTCCAGATGATATTGCTCAAATTGTTGTCTTCTTAGCTGATGAAAGATCTAGATGGTGTACTGGTTCCACCGTCTGTGCTAATGGTGGTACTCAATTCGTGTAATTTACTTTACTATCTATAGATTCATAGTCATATTCAATATATAAAAGTCATACTTCATAAAAAATATTAGTAGTAACAAGTTCTTTGTAGCTATGCATATGTCTGTACCGTCGAACAGATCAAGATCTAGAAGAAGATTTATATGTTCTTGAAGGGAGTTTTATCAGTTTTAACACTGACTAAAGAGCTAAACAATTTGGAATATTATTTAATAATTTATATATCGAACAATGACTAAAGAGTTAAACAATTTGGAATATTATTTATATATAGTAATCTAACTAGCGAAAGAAATAAAATAGAATCGAAGAAAATAAAAATGGGACAAAAGACACGAGAAGAAAAAAACAAAATATTTATATAAAAAAGCTATCAAAGGCATTATTATTCGCTGTGATGTGTTTGAATTTCATCTTTATAATTCTTCTTGGCATATAGGAACCAATTCACCATACCTGTTATTATGGTTGCACCAATCACAACACAGTTGTAATTCATGTTATTAGCATCGACTGGATAGTAAGTTGGCATGTTTGACCAGAAAACGGCAAATATAAACCAGATGAAACAAATAATGTTTATTGTTCTACCCCATTTACCTAAACTGAAGTAAGGCTTAGCACCAGGACCAAATCTATCTTTCTTCATGATTAAGCATGCAAATGGAATCATATACGACATGAACATCATGGCAATAAAACAGCCTAACACAGTATTCAATGCACTACTGGAGGCAAACATTAATAGCCCCATAATAACTGCGAATCCACCACAGAAGATCACTGACCAAACAGGAGTCTCATACTTAGAACTAATTGAACCTAAATATTTACCAAATGGTAAACCACCAAACTTGGCAAATGAAGTGATTAGACGAGCAGACGACGCAAGCGTAGTTATACTAGCACCCCAGAAAATTAAAGTGACTAGTAATGAAGAAATAATTGTTAAACCTCTGTTATCATAAGAATCCAAGAATAATTGGAACAGAGGTTGACCACCGACTGGAACTAACAAATTATCGACGTTGGTAACACAGAACATGTAAATCAAAATGGAAATAAATCCAACTAAAACTGCTGCAGTATAAGCATATACTATAACACGAGGAATATTTTTTTCGGGTTCTGGAATTTCATCTGTCATATGACAAGCACCATCGAAACAAGAAATGGCAGCAAGACCTGGTAACATACCAAGGAAGAAAACAAGACCATCTGAAGCCCAACCAGTTTCGTTAAGAACGTCTTTGAAAACAAAATCAACGGACTGTTTTGGATGAGCTCTAGCTAATAAGGCAATGAAAATGAAAATAGCAGAACCATTAATCAAATAATTCATAGCCCTACCAAGTAACTCTAAATATCTTGCAAAGAAAATATTAATTGCAGTCCAGAGACCGGTAACTGCAACAAGAATCAAAAATGTTTGATAAGTGGTTGGAGACCAACTTGAACCACAAACTTCGATAAATGCAGTAAATAAATTTGCTGAATAGTAAGATTCAGCAACACAAATGAATAAACAGAACGCAGATGTTATGTAACCAGAAATGTAACCTAAAAATCTGGCATGTTTAGCAGGTGCGGTCATCTGGGTCCAATACGTCTGTGCTGAAGCATGAGGATAGACCGAAGCAATTTCAGCAATAGAATAAGCAGTTAATAAACTGAAAACACAGGTAAATAGATAACAGTATATGAAGTATGGAGATCCACCAACACCAATAACAAGAGCAAGGTATGTACCTAGAGAAATAGGGGTAGCGAATGAAGAGTAAACAATACCAATAACACCCCAAATATCGAATCTTTGTGGTAAGACGTAATCTCTATCGTCAGTAGTGTAAAGACTACCGACCTCAACATCTTGAATCTCCATAATCTCCACATTTCCGGTGGACTTTAAAGGCATTCCCTTCTTTGTAGAACTAGAGCTAAACTCTCCTGATGATGATGACATGTTTATTAATCTTGAAGATAATTACACTGATAATGAAAGTAAACAAAATAAAAATATAAAAGAACTTTGAAAGAATGAAAGAAAATATGTATATATATATATATATATATATAAGAGAGAGAGAATAAGTATAATCAAATTTCAACCAGTTGCATGTTGAATAAAGCAAATAACCATTCCTATTTACTTATCTATATATCCGCTATCGATTATATATATCTCCTAGCTATATATCAATTTAAATTAGATAATAGATATATAAATTTTACCACATGGGATCTCTTATCAAAGATACATGCATATAATAACTCTGTTAAGACCTATAATACGTAATCATATATATCAGATATCTCCCATATTGAAAACTAAAAAAAGAAAAAGAAAAAAGAAACAACAACAACAACAATAGATCCTCAAAAGATAATAATAAAAATATCAACAATTTTGCTGCATCATCACAGAAAATTAAAAGATTTTCGTCTTCTCGCTCGTTCCTGATTTCAATTTGAATTTTTAATGGAAATTATTTTTGCACCTCTTTAGTTTGTGATTATATAATTTTTTTCTTTTGCAAAATTTTATAACCCTCTGTTAACAGGTAATCGGATAAGGATGTTATACATTTTACAATTAGTCTTTTTTATGTCAGTTGTCTTATAAAAAATATCTATATAATATATAATATCACATTGAGTCAACCATAAGAAAATGGAAATTATGTCGTTACAGGTGCATGTATGTTGAATGGCAAGTGCATATGAATTTGCTAAGAATTGTACTACTGTTATCTGAACATATCAAGGCATTCTGATTTCGAGGCTTAAGAATTAGTTAGAAATATTTAAACTATGGCAATTGAATCAAATTCTACTGAATATTATGCATCTAGTTTATCAATTAGGAAAGCTCCAAGATTTTTATGAGAATATCCAACAATAAAAACGTACCGATGATGATTATTTGACCGTTGATACTACAGCCGAAAGATTCTGCAGTGTTGTAAGTCAACTCTACTAATGTTAAGGAGTGTATCCATATATATACTTCTGTATAGTGTCCGGACTATCGTAGGTAGACAAGTTTGCCGATATTTGTGTATACTAATTAGACACTGATTCAGGTATTCTTGCTGCCGTCATATGAAAGATATAGCAATGGTCTGTTGATTGCACTGTACCTGTGCTAATAGTAATCATCTCAATATGTGGAATTCAATTCACTATAAGTATATTGACACCTATGATGAGAAAGAATAATGGTGTGAGTAGTATTTTTTTTCTGTACTACACCAGCTCCAATATATACTAAGATGAACAGACATGGGCATCTTCAGAGATCTGATCGGATCGGATCAATTTCTATAGATTGAAATTGAATGTGTTTAGTGGGGTTTTGACCTTGCCAAGAAAGTTGAAGAATTCGGAGTATTATGTATAAATAGTAATTTAACTAGATATGTACCTAGAGAAATAGGGGCAGCGAATGATGAATAAACAATACCAATAACGCTTCAAATATTGAATCTTTGGGGTAATACATATTCTTTATTATTCACATATGAAATATATAGACTACCGATCTCAACATCTTAAATCTCCATCACTTCCATAATTCCAGCATTCTTTGACGGCATCCCTTTCATTGTAGAACTATAACCAACGTCTCCTAATGACAAAAACTACCTTTCGATTTATCTCCACCTACCTATATGAATATATATTAGATATTTAAAATTAAACTACCCACAGGATCTGTTATTTAAGATGTAGGCATAATCGTACTGGGCCTTAACACAATTTTTACTGTAGCAAAACAAGGGAAAGTAAGGTAAAGAAACAATAGAAATAGATCTAAAAACATAACAAATGTTAAAAAATTACTGCACAAAAGTTCTTTATCTTATACCAATTTTCTAAATGCCCCACGTACTACAATATATGCCAAGGCTTTCTTACGGTTGCCGAGATGTTTTTTTGAAAAATTACTTTTTTACACTTGTTAAACCATTTAGCCGTTTATATATCATGTACATTTAAACTATTTAATTATTCGGGGTTATATATAATTATTAATTACTATATCTGTCATATAAAACCTTTGATAACAAGACTTTTTGTAATTTAATCGAAAATTGTGGAAGAACACAGCCCAGCAGCTGTATATCGTTTTCAATTTCCAACTTTAGTAACAAAATTTTTGAAAAATTTCGAAGACAATAGAGCAGATTTGAAAAGAATTTGGGGAGCTTTTTATCCTCGGAGTAAGATTCCAAATAATTTTATGAATGCATATCGTAAAAGTGTTTTGCAATTTTAATATGTTGATTGGTCTGATATCTAGAACTATAATAAATTGATTATAGATTTGTAGGATCGGTCGGTTAGGTTGATTTCAAGTTAAAACTTGAATCTCCGAGATTCATATATACATTATATACATATATATGTATATATATATATATGTATCTTTCTTTATATTTTCGAAATGGAGGAGGAAAGAATTAAAAGTTTTAACATTATTTTTTTGTTGGAATCAAACAAAACATTACAACTTTTCTTCACATATAATATATAACTTACAATGACCAATTTATCAAGTCTCGGATTAAACCCAACCAGTGCTCCAGGTATGTTAACTAATGCTGCTAAGGAATACCATTTATCACAATCTGTTACCGTTCCAGCTGGCAAGTCAATCGTTTACCTATCAGGACATGTTGGTTTCAGAGAAGACGGTTCACTAGCTGAAAATGTTAAAGAACAAATCTTATTGGCTTTCAAAAACACTGACACAAGTTTAAAGCATGCTGGTGTTAAAAATGGTTTCAAATCAGTTTTCCAAATGAACACTTATCACGAAAGTTTTGATGATGAAAGCATGGTTGCTATTGAAGAAGCATTGGAGGTTTATGCTGGTGAAGAAAGACCAGCTTGGACTGGTGTCGTAGTCGCAGGTTTAGCTGGTGGTGCTAAGCTTGAAATTCAAGTTAAGGCTATCTTAGATTAAGTACATATCTATATTTTTTGTATAGAGTATAAAAAATAAAATTGATAAATTTATTCTATTATATATTAAATAATCATATAGTAAAAGACGATATCTGTAAAAACTTGTGGTGTCAGTTTGAGTTCAAGTCTATATCTTATAATTTAATTGGCTGGTTATGAGTATTATATCGCTGCATTCAATTACGGTTGTATGACAATTCATTTAATATCAAGATAGAATTTATAGCGCTGAATTTATTTGTATATAGTGTATATAGAGCTTATACTTAAATATTTAGTTTTCGACCATTTTGGAAGTGTTTTCATAAGGATCATCTTTCTCAGGTTTTGATTCAGGTTTCAAATAATGTAGAGGATTTTCAAGATCATTAACCCATCCACAGAATGGTTCACTTGTAGTTAAACCGATAGCTTTCAAAGCTTCGGCAGATAATGATTGGAAATATTCAATTGGGGTTCCAAGATAGATATTTTGTTCTTGTCTCAAGGTACCTTCAGTCATAAACAAAATTGTTTGCTTACGTAGTTCATCTTTGGTAGAATTGGCACTACCACCATGGTAACATGAAGCTAACATAAAGAAACAATCACCTTTCTCCATTTCAGCATAAACACATTGATCTTCAGTTGGGATACGATAGTGATCCCATAAATGAGAACCTGGAATAAATCTTGTGGCACCATTAGCTTTAGATGTCTTAGCATGGGCAACACATGTACCAACAGAAGTGTCAAAACCATACTCATATTTTTCACGGTATTGACGGATATTATGGTGTAAAATATCATCACGATGCAATGCTTGGTCACGAGCACCAGGGGTAATCTTGAATGTAACAGCAGCATTCATTATTGGTGGTGAGTATGCAGTGACAGCTTCATCTCCCATAATGAATGTGTTTGACTTACCTAAAAATTTTTTACTAACTGCTAAATTTAAAGGATGAGCTAATAAATGTTCAGCGGCAGTCTTGGACTTTATCATTGTACCACAAACTCTTTCGGTTTCTTGTGGGAAAAATTCACCATTCCATTCTCTCTTTTCAAAGAAAGGTTCAACTTCATTCCAAACCTTATCGGAAATTTCAGCTGACACATAGTTTCTAACAAAACATCCACCATATATTTCTAGTTTTTCAGCAACTTTTTCAACTGTAACTGGTTCAGTAACTGTTAAGTCTTCAACGGTTGGTTTTAAAACTCTAGTGTCATTTTCTTTCTTGATAGCTCTGGCAGTTTTTTGATCTCCCTTAGTTTCAAAGATGAAATTAGAATTAGTTTTTGAGATAGTAGTCATTTTATGAATTTAATGTTTTGTTTTTGTATTGTTGCTTTATACAAGTATAAATTTTGTTAAATATATTTATTTGAAAATATCTTACTTTCTGAAAAATAAGGAATGAAAAACTGACCTGGTCATTATAACGATGCGCATTCATGTAGATATATATATATTTAAATTAATGTGACCATATGTACATTATCATTCTCTCAAACATATCGATAATCTAATAATAGGAATCTGAAAACGACACCTATTGTTTGTTGTACATATTTATTATTTGCTATTTACTATCAAATTGAAAATCTATTAGCACAGCCGTGGTTTCGGGATCTTTTGAAATAGTTCGTCTTCAACTTCCAATTTAAATAAATTTGGTTTTTTGATTTTTGATTATCTTTGGATGTAAATACTTAGTTGGGATATCTGTTATCTGTACATGCACTATCAATAATCTCATTCTTTTTTTGTATATGGATCTATATATTATACTGATATAGTACCTTAGATCGAGATCTCTTAAAAAATAATATGCTCTATGCTCACAAAGTTTTCAAAGTTACTAATCCAAGAATATTGGAAGTTTAAATGTGAAATATATTTTATATTATTTCAATCATACGATACTTATTACTTACTCTTTTTGGTTCAATAAAGTGATTGTTTTATTCTTTTAAGCATTGAAGATTATATTATTACATCATAGATAATAAAGATTCTTTAACCTTCCCCTCCCTTTTTGTTAAGAAAATAGTGATTTTGAGAGAACATGGGCAAGCCATTAGAAAATAGAAACGCTATCGTTACCGGAGCATCAAGAGGTATTGGCGCTGCAATTGCATACGAACTTGCTAAGAATGGTGCTAATATTGTCTTGACATACCAGCACTCAGCTGCTAAGGCTGAGGATTTAGCTCAAAAGATTAGAACAGATTTTGGTGTTAGAACCATGGCAATTAAATCAGACGCTACTGAGTATGATGCAGCTTCTTTATTAGTTAAGGAAGTTTCAAAATTCTACAAGACTATTGATATTATTATTAACAATGCCGGTACCGATGATGATTGTTTAATTTCTGATATGACAGCTGAAAGATTTCACAGAGTCTTACAAGTTAATACTGTTTACCCAACTCTTCTAATTAAGGAGTGCATCCCATACTTTGGTACCAAACCTCGTATTGTTAACCTTTCCAGTATCTTAGGTAGACAAGCCTGTGCATATGGTACCAGTTATAGTGCTTCAAAGGCTGGTTTAGAATCAATTACCAAGACTATTGCTATTGAACTTGGACAAAAGCATGAATTAACAATCAACTGTGTTAACCCAGGTGTTACCGCTACCGATATGTGGTTCAAGACTGATCCAAACGTTATTGCCACATTTGATACACAGATTAAGGAAACTCCAGCAGCTTCAAGAATGGGTACTCCAGATGATATTGCTCAAATTGTTGTCTTCTTAGCTGATGAAAGATCTAGATGGTGTACTGGTTCCACCGTCTGTGCTAATGGTGGTAGTCTTTTTGTCTAGGTGGTCGAATTCTTTTTTCCTGTAACCTTCAAACAAAGTATATACTACATAGTCTAGGCGAAAGTCTACAATTAATAATAATTTTAAACTACTTATATATATTTCCCTTGTTGTCTAGTCAATTGATTATGTTGTAACATCTCGGTGTAGTGGTATAATATTACTTTCAAATTATATATGAATGTATCATACTACAAATTTAAAATTCGCCAAAAGTTAATTATTTCTCCTTAAATAAACAATACTGAAATTTAAAAATAGTAAATAATTTTTAAACTAAAAATTTTAAGTTATACTTTGAAACTTAGAAGTTGAAATAAACACAGTCTATTAGATAACTATAATCATACCAGTTATTATTACTCAAATTATAAACTCCTAGTCTCTCAAATCATAAATCATATATTACAGTATCATTGTCCAAGGTCCAAATCTCTTTGTGATTACTGACAATCCATCATTAAATGTAAACCCGTATTAGTAATATGAAAACCAGAGTTGTTGATTACTTTTTGACCTTTTCGCAGACACGAATTCACGATTACCTTTATGAGGCTGTGCATTGAATACATGGCTGTGTTGATATTTATCATTTATGTGGCTAATGTGAATAATTCAGTGTTCACTACTAAATTATGGAGAAGTTAACATAGTTTAACCCTTTTAACAATATATAGATGTTTAATTGACCTATTGACCTATTCTGGGTATACACTAGTTTTATTTGGAATTAAAAATAACCTAATGAATATAGAGAATCTTAAGTAGAAAGCACTTAAAGGGTAACAAAATATTTTATATATTGAAAATGTACATCAATATAAGAGGTATAAGTAACCATTTATTCAACTATACGATTATAATATTAGGTAGACTATATAAAGAGGTAAAACTATTTGATTTAATAAGATATATCATTTAATTAAATAGTTAATTTTTATATTGAGACCTTGGTAGTTTTTAAATAAATCTGAATTTTATTGAGATTTATTAAATTTAAAGAATTTTCCAAAAAAATATAATCTACTTTATTTGTATGATGATATATACACTTAAAGTTAAATAAGTAAACTACACAGCGTATTTATCAGTATAAAGTCATTTAAACTTGAAAATTCAAAGATATTTCCACTTTTATAAAATTTAAAATATATAGAAATTGTATATTACAATGTAATTGTAGTAAAATTTATTTACGTTTTACTATTTTAGTATTTACAATTTTACAAATTTGAAAATTGAGATTAAACTTTAAAGTAGATTACATAATCCACAACAAATATAGTCTACACATCAATACACCAGTAATGAAAGAAAAAAAAAAAAACCAAAAAAGAAAAAATTTACTGCCAATTTAATGTTGTGTGCTAACAATGAAAAAAAAAAAAAAAATACAAAATAAATGAATGAATGAATGAATGAATGTCATTAAAATAACAGTGATTGTAAACTTTTAATTTAGAAAGATATTAAACGATATTACCAAATATAATTAATCAAGTTGAATAGAAGATAAAAAAAGAATGTCTGCTTCAAGATTATACAACCTGACTGCTGAACAAGCATTTAAGAAACTACCTGATAAATTACAACGTTTCTTTACTAGATATCCACCTGCTCCATTCAAACAATATGCCAATAAACAAACATTAACAACTGCACCAGATGCAAACCCATTCATTCCAAATAAACATCCAGTGACAGGTGTTGTTCATGATCCAATTTATTCAATGAGAAGACAAGCAGATCTATATAAATTAGCATATAAATTTGGTATTTCTGATTTAATGCCAACTTTACAAAATGGAAAGACATTCTTCCAAGAGAAATATGATACTAAACCTATATTAAAGGGTGTCTTGAGACCAAAGGGACATAAATGGGAAAGAACATTTGATGAAAGAAAGAAGAAGATTGAAGATGCATTGGCCGTTGCTGACGATGTCTTAATTGCTGCTAGAGGTACCAAATATAAGAAGAGATTAGAAAGAAGAAAAGAAGAAAAGAAGACATGGTATTAGATATCGTCATGATATCAGTTTGATACTGTCATGCTATTTTCAAACATATAAATAAAATAAAATAATAATAAAAAAAAAACAGTCCCTTTTGTACATAAACTATAATATAGAAATTCTTTTGAAAAATTTAAAGACTGATGTCTAAATAAATTGTAAATATATATAGGAAAGATAAATGAGATTCAAACGGTATCGTCTTGATCTGTTAATCATTGACCAGCATTTATTAATTTAAATATATAGACACACACTGTATACACTACAATAAAAATAAATTGTATATTATAACACTGAAACTATACTAATCTAATATACTCTACTTATTCAACATGGAATCTGCTGTTGTATCATATATTTCACATTACCTTATACCCCAATAATTGACTATAAAATTAAAGTATAAAATTGTAATTTTGAAAAAGATTAATATAATGTATATCACGTGACACGAGGTACGTGGCTTAACTGGGAGAGGATCGTACGTACACGTACGCACATGTACGTACCACACATAAACCGTCACAACGGGAAAATTTATACGATTATTTATTGCGGCCGCCCGCGCGAATAGGATAAAATTTCAGAGGAAGAAAAAGGAGAAAAAGAAAAATTATTTGTTCAAAAATGGAAATTTCTGGAGATTAGGGGAGTGAGACACAAAAAAGTAGGAATTCTTTACTATTACACAAAATTTGCTTAGAATTACGTTTTGATATAGTGTGTCATATACTATAGAATACTCAAGATTTAAGTATAACTTGAAATAGTTTATAGATATTAGAATAGTGAGGTTGTATTGATATAGTTATATATATATATATAGAAATATAATGGATTCTTATTTGCTACCGTCTCATCCCCCATCCCCTGCTTTAAGTAATGAATCATTAGCTTTTTTACAAAGTGTTAATGAAGATTTAGTTCCTTCAAGGGATATACATTTATCATTACAAGGACAATCAACTTTCCCATTAGAAGAATTAACTGAGTTGATTCAGTCAAGATACAAAGAATTACCAATTTCTGTGCCCAGACCCACTTTAATGATTCACGAAGATGGAGGTAAAGTGGGGTGTGGTGGTGTCTTATGGGTTGCAGCTGAAGCTCTTACATTATATATACTGAGAAATTGGAATGAAATTGTATTAGATTTAAAAGAGAATCATGGTATTGATAAGATTAATCAAATTGTAGAGATTGGAGCTGGAACTGGTATAACTGGGATTGCATTAGGTTTAATGATTAGAAATGAAATGCCATCAACTTTCAAACTCTTTATAACTGATATTAATGATTTACTACCAATAATGGAACAAAATATCAAGTTAAATTTAATATCTGATACTGTTTATAGTAAAGAATTATTTTGGGGGGAAACATTACCCGAAGAGATGGCAGTTGGAGTTGATTTAGTTCTTGCTGCCGATTGTGTTTACTCTGAAAAAGCATTTGATATACTATGTGCAACCTTAGCAGATTTAGCTAATTCAAATAAGCTTAAAAAGAATGGTAGAGAAACCGTTGTTTTATTTGCCAGTAGATATAGAAGAAGAGCAGATAAAAGATTCTTTACAAAGATAAGAAAACAATTTATACTTACTGAAATCGTTGACTATTACAGATACGAAGAGTTTAGAGTTCAAAATGTTCATTTGTTTAAAATGGTTATCAAGAAGGATAAATAAAGTTACTAGTTACTAAAAAATTATTAATTTTTTTTAAATATTTTCATCAGATAAACTATAAACAAGTGAGATATATATATATATATATATGGGTAAATTCTATTTTAATGATATTTTATGATTATTTCTTTCCACTATCACCTTCTTGTAAATCTTCTAATTCATTAAATAAATCTTGTTCACTAAAAGCACCACCTTCAACAGCTTCAGTTTCTTCAACTGGGTCAGAAGTACCAACTTTACTATCACTCATTCTAGTTTGTGCAAGTTCAGTTAATTGAATTGCATCCTTCTTCCATTTAGTTAAAACTTCCAATTCTTTTTCGAAACCACGTTCAATTGCGCTCTTACCTTGAACAGCACCAAACATTTCTTGTTCTTCTTTTATAACATTTAATTCAGTTTCTTGTTCAATTTTTAATCTATAATATTCAAACTTTGATTGCTCGTATGCATCTATTAAAAGTTTATCTTGTGTCTTCATTAAATACATAGTTCTTTGAACAACACTTTCTCCATCTAATTTTTTACCAAGTTGTAAAATTGTTGACCAATCGAATTTTGATGAATCTATGAAATGTTCATTTTCAATTAATGATTTTGGATCAGCTAATTCCCATGGATGTTGTTTATAAAATAAATTTCTTAATTCATCTTCAAAAAACTTTAATTTTTGTGGTTTTAATAAATCTCCTTTAAATTGTGATGGCTTTAATCTAGTTTTAAAAAAATTTGATCCTGTTTCTGTACTTGTTGAAGTTAACGATAAATCTTGTTCTCTTTCTTTAATCTTCTTCAATGTATCTATTCTAACTTGTTTTTGATAATTATTACTTGGTGGATGGAAAGCTAAAACTTTATACCAAGATGGTTGATTCTCAACTAAACCTGATTTTAAATAATCTGAAGTTCTTTTCAAAACTTCATGTGCACCTTTAGTTGTATTCATTATTATATATGTATATGGTGGTTTATACTTATCTCAATCTACCAATTAATCAAACAATCATTTAAATTCTATTCAATATATATAAATTTATTATCAAAAGTTTGTTTGTTTGTTCCCTCAAAGATTCTTTCAATAAAAAAAAAAAAAAAAAAAA
>JAJLSX010000053.1:0-82544 GCA_030567815.1 Ogataea piceae | reverse complement strand
GGAATCATTTAATGAATCATCATTTACCCAAATTGTTTTTTTGAAAAATGTTTAAATTGATAGAATTTTACGGTTTACCTGATGCTCCCAAATTGATTCAATGCCCTATTCCACATTTTCTTTTGATATTCTATTTCAATATACATTATTTGTGCTATCTATGTATAGTAAGATTGAGTGTCGTATTTTATATCTTGTCTAGCTTTACCCAACAATATGTATTATGTGCTACGAGTCAACATGTAATTTAACTATACAATTGCTGTGTAATGTATACCATTCTATTTATTGAATGAATGATTACAATTATTGTTGAGTTGGTTATAGTATTGGGTTAATATAATTGTATATAAATACTGAGCATTCTATGTTTTCCTAATTGGGTAAGAGATGACTCTGTAATATTACATGAGGTATTTTAATTGAAATAATGTTTATTAAACAATATCTATTCCTTGAATGGCTTTTATTCAATAATATGTATATAATGTATGTAATTATAGGGTATACATATATAATACGTAGTACGTACAGTAGACATATACATTGTGAATTTAAATTTACTGCACCGCCTTAATTAAAATATTCGATGATTCAAAATGATTCAAATTTAATTTTTCAAAATTTGATGTAAATTGACAAAATTTAAAATTTATTACTTAAATTTTAAAATAAATTCCCAACATTTTATAATTTTATTAGATATAAATAGGTTTATAAATTCTCTCTTTACACCCCTTTTTTTTTTATTTCAGATATAAAATTTTCTTATTTCATTATCACTATTATTAATTATTATTATTATATATATATATACATAGCATAAGAATTATGTCTTTGAATAATGAAAACACAGAATCTTTAAAAGAGAGGGATGAGGATTTAAAATTATCCTCTTTTTCTTCTTCTCTTGCTGGCGGTGATGATTTTGAAGTTACTGAAGGTCAGTTGGATAAAGTCTATAGAAATTTGGATTATCGTATCATACCTGCTCTATGGTGTTTATACTTTTTAACTTCTTTTGGTTCATCTGCTTATGGTAATACATTAACTATGAATTATGAGACTGGGGATTCATTAAAACTTTCATTAGGATTAACTGCTCATCATACTTCAACAGCATCTGCTTTATACTATGTTGGTTATATTATATTTGATGTTCCAATGAATTTGATAATGACTAAAGTTTCACCTCAAATTTGGTTAAGTAGAATTGTTATTAGTGTTGGTTTAGTTTATGCTTGCTATACAGCTGTTTCAAATCCAAGTGGTATTATGGCAATTAGGTTCGTTAGTGGAGTTTGTGGTGCTGGTACTTGGCCAGGTATGTCATACTATATCTCATTGTGGTATCCTGAACATAGAACTGCTAAAAGAATTGGCTATTATTTCACTGCTGCTCAATTAAGTGCATCTGCCGCTGGTTTAGTTGCTGCCGGTTTCCAAAAAATGAATATGGACCATGGTTTACAAGGTTGGAAATGGTTATATATTGTTTATGGTTCTATCACTGTGGTTGTTGGTATTACTTTGATTTGGTGGTTACCTGATAGACCTTCACATTTAATTACTCTTAACAATGCGGATTATAAATCAACGGTTGATAAAATTTTACCTGAATTTGTTACTAAATTATTTAAATCTCCTCAACCACTTTGTCAAGAAGAAAGAGAATTACATAAACGTGATATGAGTTCAAGATATAAAGAAAACCCATCTTGGAATTTAAAAGATGTTTTAAATATCATTACTGATATTAGAACTTGGCCATTAGTTTTAATGTATTTTGGTGTTGTTGGTACAGGGTTTGGATTGGCAGTTTTTGCAACAACCTTAATTAAAGCTAATAATCCAAGCTTATCAGGTATTGATGTTTCCTTATTATACGCTCCAATTTGGTTATTTGATTTTGCTGGTATTATAATTGTGACTCCATTTGCTGATAGATTCAAGAAATGGAGACCAGCTATTTTCCAAGGTTCAACATTATTGATTATTGTTGGTTTAATCGTGAC
This sequence comes from Ogataea piceae, assembly GCA_030567815.1. Lineage (NCBI taxonomy): Eukaryota > Fungi > Ascomycota > Pichiomycetes > Pichiales > Pichiaceae > Ogataea > Ogataea piceae. Next base: position 80,529 of record JAJLSX010000053.1, on the reverse strand, counting down.
AACTTATGCACATGGGTCATGGAATAGATATGCAGGTTTATTAATTGCCGGTTTTGGTTTAGGTCCAACTGTTCCAATTTGTATGACATTAGCTTCTGAAATTATGTTTGAAAGATATGGTGATGTTGGTTGTGCCGTTTCAGCTGCTATTGTGTCAGGGTTAGGTAATTTAGGTTCAGTTACTGCAACTTATGCATTGTATAGTGGATGGCCAGCAGATGTTGCAAGACTATATGAATATTCTAATATGATGTTAGTTTTAATGTTAGGTGTTAGTATTGTTGCTGCTGGTGTACTAGTTCCACTTAGAAAATGGTTGGGTGATTTTGACGAAAAGAAAATTTCCTCTACAGAAGAAAATTAATAATAATACTAATAATACTAATAAAAATTTATTGACTATATAATAATTAAGGTTTTTCAACTTGAACGATTTGACCACCTTGTAAATTACTTTTAACAATTGCATCAACAATTGCTAAATGATGGAAACAAACTTCTGGAGTAGCAATAATTTTTGAATTATCACCTCTAGTTAAAGCATCTGCTAAAATTTTGAATTCTTCGGTAACAGATCTATTTTCATCTTGAATTAAAATTTCTTCATCTGATGATTCACTATCGGCATTTAAACCACCAATTTTTAAAGTAATTTTTTCTTGTTTACCAGGCCCAAAATCAAAGAAAATTGAACCATTATCACCCATAATTTGGAATGTTGAAGTCTTATTAGTTGAACCAAAAGCTGAACCATATGTGAAAGTACCAATTAACCCAGATTCAGTTTCAACTAAAGAGTACGCAATATCATCAGTACCACTTTGTTGTCTAACTTGTCTAGTATGAGCACTAACAGTTTTAATATTACCCAAGACACCTGTTAATAATGCCAATTGATGGACACCACCATCTGATAAAAATCCACCAACATGTTCAGGTTTTTGTCTCCAAGTTGTTGATAAATACTTGTTATCAAAATTAAATTGACCAGTTGAATGATAAGTAAATGAATAAATATTACCAATTTTACTAATTGCATCTTTTAATAAATTAACAGATTTAAAATAACACCAATGTTCAGCAACTACAATTGTAACATCTGGATTTTCCTTTGATAATTTAACAATTTCTTTTGCTTGTATTAAATTTGCAGCAATTGGTTTCTCAATTGAAATATTTTTCTTATGCTTAACAGCTAACTTAACAGCATCTAAATTAAATTGAACTGGTAATAAAGCATCAATTAAATCAACTTTTGGATCTTTAAAAGCTTCTTCTAAATCATTATAAACTATTTCAATTGAATCAGACTTAGTGGCAAATTCTTCAGCCTTTGATTTAGTTCTATTATAACATGAATATGGATTAAAAACTTCTGATTTTTGTAAAGTTGGTAAATGTTGATTGGTTGCAAAAATACCAGTACCTAAGATAGCAACGTTTAATGTCATTGTATTGATTGATTGATTGATTGATTGATTGATTGATTGAACGATTAAATCATCTATAATCCTAAAAGTTAAATAAACTACGACACATTTATATACAAATATTTAGCTGCTAACTTGTTATAAATAAATAATAATTTCCCCTCTAAATTAAAACAATGAGATTATATAATCATAAATTAGATGATTGAGATTACTCCGAAAGTCATCAATTAATGCAAATCTTTTACTTATTACTAATACAATATTCTATACAATTACTCTAATTATATATGATATATTATCCATCAATTGATATGATTAATATCTGATATATCTTCACACTTAATTTATAAAACAACGGACAAATTTGTTTAATTGTTAAAGTGCAAATAAATTCGTAATTATTTTAACCCCTCCGGCGGCAAAGTCCAATTAATCAAAATGCTTAGCTAATGTCTTACATCACCCAAAAATTATAAAATCATAGATTACATAATATTTTATGTCATATAATTAATTAGCTAATACATTAGATCATCATAATTCAATTACATAACATATTACATTATACATAACTGATTATATAATCACACGTATGTCTAAATTGTTTATAAATTTCCTAAATTAGAAACATTGCCTAATGAGGAATTAATTGATGAAAAGCCTCATAAGCCGCAATGTAAGAAATTAAAATTTAAAGAAAAAAAGAAAAGAAAAAGGGACAATTTCATATAGCGTGTTGCTATATATATAATTTAAAATTTATATTGTGTTTAATACTCTGTTTTATACAACTTTATATCATTTGTTCTTTTCAATAAGTAAACTGTAATAGACAGACATATTGGTAGTATGAGTTTGGATGAGAAAAGACTTGTTCAGTCTAGAACAGTTTATTTTGATAGTCAGGTTCGTCAAAAGACTGGTAATTCATTTAAATTTATTTCAATAACAGTTTTGGCTATATTATATGGTTCAAGTTTACTTATATCTCAAGTTAATAATTTTTATCAAACTTATAAGCAGCATAGTTTAATTTATTCTAATGATATTTCAAATGATTCAAGTTATGATTTAACATCTTCTGGTAAGATTCCACTTTCATTTAATCATGTTAGAAATGGTACGTTTTATCCTGAATTTAGAGATATTCAGTGGATTCAAACTTCAACATCATTAACAAATGACTCTGGGGATTATATTTTAATTGAAAATTCAAATTATATTTTAAAATCTCTAAGTGATAAATCATTTGAAAAAATTTTATATTCAGGTAGTAAAGTTAAATATAACAACTTAAAATTTGATATTGAAGATATTATTTTTAGTGATGATTTAAAATTTGCATTAATAATTTGTGACAAGATTCATAATTGGAGACATTCATTTTTCGCAACATATTTTATCTATGATATTGAAAATAATATTACACAAGCTTTATATGACTTAGACTTGGATCTGAATAAAAAAATATCACTTGCTAAGTGGTCACCAAATTCCAAGAAAATTTCATTTGTGTTGGATAACAATATCTATATTAAAGATTTAACCGATTTTTATCATCCTATACTGGATCAAATTACATTTGATGGAGGTGAAGAAATCTTCTATGGTAAACCAGATTGGGTTTACGAGGAGGAAGTTTTCGAAAGTGATACTGCATTATGGTGGTCACCAAATTCAAATTATTTAACAATTTTAAGATCAAATGATACTCAAGTTCCAATTTTCCCAATTCCATATTTTGTTCAATCAAATGATAGTTATCCAGAATTAAGAGAGATTAAATATCCTAAAGCTGGTTATTCAAATCCAATTGTTGATTTTATTGTTTTTGATTTATTAGAATCAAAGGTTAAAAATTTACCATCTACTGATTCATTCTATAACGATGAAGATATTTCAAATGATGAAAGATTAATTACAGAGGTTAAATGGGTTGGTAATGAACAATTTTTAATTAAAACAACTAATAGAGAATCTGACTTGTTAAAAGTTTTCATTTTAAATTCATCACAGGATGAATTAACAAGTACTTTAAGTAGATTTGAAAATGGTAAAAATTTGAAATCTTGGTTTGAAATTAGTCACAATACTTTATACATTCCAGCCTCTGAAAGTGAAAATAGAGAATTTGATGGTTATATCGATATAATTGATGTTGATGGTTATGACCACATTGCATATTTCTCACCACCAACTTCAACAGATCCATTAATTTTAACTAGTGGTGATTGGGAAATTGTTGATGGTGCTTCAGCTTTTGATTTTGTTAAGAATAAAATCTATTTCATATCAACTGAAAAATCTTCTGTGGAAAGACACTTGTACTCAATCAATTTAGATGGTTCAGAAAAGACAAATATTACTGACATTGATCAAGATGGTTGGTATTCAACTTCATTTTCCAAAGGATCAAGATACTTATTATTGAACTATGATGGTCCTCAAGTTCCATATCAAAAATTAATTGATTTACACAGTGGTACTGAACAATTATTAGTTTCTAATGATAACTTAAAACAAACTTTAAAATCTTATGATTTACCGGAGACTAGATTTGGTGAAGTTGACATTGGTATTGGTATTAATTTAAATTATAAAGAAACATTACCATTAAATTTCAATCCACAAAAAAAATATCCACTTTTATTTTTCGTTTATGGTGGTCCAGGTTCTCAACTTGTTCAAAAAACTTTTAGTACTTCATTTTCGTCTGTCATTGCAGCTGAATTAAATGCTGTTGTTGTTACAGTCGATGGAAGAGGTACTGGTTACAAAGGTAAAAAATTTAGAAATATAGTTAGAGATAATTTAGGACATTATGAAGTTCTTGATCAAATTGCAGTTGCTAAACATTGGATCTCTAAATCATACATCGACTCTTCAAATACTGCCATTTGGGGTTGGTCTTATGGTGGTTACATGACTTTGAAAACATTAGAAACCGATAAAGGGGAAACTTTCAAATATGGTATGTCTGTTGCACCAGTTACTAATTGGTTATACTATGATTCAATTTATACTGAAAGATACATGCATACACCACAAGAAAATCCTAACTATTACAACTCTTCAATCCATTTACCTGAAAATTTCGAAAATGTTTCAAGATTCTTATTGATGCATGGTACAGGTGATGATAATGTTCATTTCCAAAACTCTTTAAAATTCTTAGATTTGTTAGATTTACAAGGTTTAGAAAATTATGATTTACATGTTTTCCCTGATAGTGATCATTCAATTAGATATCATAATGCTAATATTATAGTATATGATAAATTATTTAATTGGTTAAAACTAGCATTCCAAGGTGCTTTCGTCAACAGCGACCAATTCACATCTACATATAACGAAGATGTTGAATTGTACGGTTAGAACCACAGCCACAGCCACTGCCACAAAACAAAAAAAAAACCCGCATAATTACATTTATTTACCCGATTCCCCCTTTAATCCTTTTGGATTTTAAAAATTTCACTTCTTTCGTTAAGTTGATAAATTTCCGCTTATTTATAATAATTTTATAATACGTTCAAATCAATTAGAAAATTCTTTATAAAAAACTTTAAATTTAAATAAATAAATATATACATAAGTAAATAAATCATTGTTTAATTTCTATTGAGACTGATAATTATAACCGTCTAATCCATATTCAAGTTCATGTTCAAGATCCAAATCCTGTCCAAATACCATTTCTTGGGGTTTAGGTGGGTGATCGTACTCTTTAGCTGGGTCTAACCCAGTTGGTGTTTGTAGTTGAGGTTGTTGCATGTTATGTTGTTGAGATTGACCATATTGATATTGTTGTTGTTGAGATTCATAAAGGTATTGTTGCTCTTGAATTTGTTGCTGCTGCTGTTGTTGTTGTTGCTGTTGCTGTTGTTGTTGCTGCATTTGTTCATCTTGTAATTGTTGTTGTTTCTGTAATTCTGCATTTTTATCATCTAATGGCATTCTAACTTCTGATCTAAAAGATTGAACTTCATCAATAATCATCTTCTTCATATCATTTATATCTTCAACTTCTTCAAATGAAAAATCAAACTTTCTAGCAGCTGCAGGCTCATCATTTGGATCGTGCCAAACTTCTAAATATGGATGTTCTAAAGTTTCTTCCACTGTAATTCTATGTCTTGGATCTATAGTTAACATTTTATTTAATAAATCAATTGCCAATGGATTTGCATCTGGATACATACTTTCAAAAGGTATCTTTGGCATAAATGGTAATGATCTAACATAAGCTTGAGCTCTAGTTGATTTAATACTTTGCATTGTTTCTTCATTTGGTGTACCTAAAATTCGTAAAATTTCATTCAATTGATCAACATAATCTTTACCTTTGAAAATTGTTGTTCTACCTAATAATTCAGCCAATATACAACCAACAGACCACATATCAATTGCCTTTGTATAACCTTGAAATGATAAAATAATTTCAGGTGCACGGTACCATCTTGTTGCAACATATTCTGTTAAAAAACCTTGATTTTTTTCAGGATCATTTGAATAACCTCTTGCTAAACCAAAATCACAAATTTTTAATTCACAATCTGCATTAACTAATAAATTACCTGGTTTTAAATCTCTATGTAAAACATCTGCTGAATGTATATATTTTAAACCACATAATATTTGATAAATAAATGATTGATAGTGAGAATCTGTTAGTGGTTGACTCGATTTAATAATTTGATGCATATCACATTCCATTAATTCTTCGTATAAATAAATTTCATTAAAATTCCCATTTGCATCAGGAACAATATCTAAATCATATAGACATGTAATATTCTTATGACCTCTAAAGTGTCTTAATAGTTTAATTTCTCTAAGTGCTCTCTTACTGAGAATTTTCTTACTAAAAATATTGGTAACTTTTTTAATTGCAACATTACCACCATCATCTTCATCATCTGTATACTTAGCCGAACAAACTATACCATAGGCACCTTGACCTAAACCTTTAATCAATTGAAATCTCTTATCAACTATAAAATTTTGTTGAAAAACACGAAAAACGTGATACTGATCTATATTAGATGTAGCCATATTTGAATATAAATAAAATAAAAAAAAACACAAAGGCAAATGTAACAAAGGAATATGTATAAAGGGGGGTATTAATCAGTAGATGCAGATATATATTTATATATATACAAATGGATGTAAATTATGTAAATATGGATATAAATATGTAATAGACGTATATATATATATATTGTCAATTGAAAGGTAACTAAACTATACCAATATATAAACTTAAATTGAAGAATTTCTAGATAAAGAAAAGAGCGACTGAATATTAATTAATAAATCCTATACTTAATAAAATTTAAGTTAAAACTTATAACAATAGAAAGAAAAATCTAGAAACCAAAGTTAACTAACAAATGAATGAATAAATAAAACAAGATTAAAACACCATCAATGAATTTTATTAAATCAAAATCAATAAACAAAAAAAAAAAAACACAGAAGAAGAAATTTTGTTCTTAAAATAGAACTTTAAAGTTAATTATTATATAATATATTACATACTCCATTATGTAATATCTTATATAAGCAGAATTTCATTTTTATTTACACGTAATTTAAAATTGACAGAATTCTTGAATATTGACACGTAATTATAAATTGACAGTTAAATTTTTCTGTTTTTTTTTTGAATTTTTTCCTTTTCATGTTCGTTTTTTTTTGTCATTTTTTAAACTTTTTTTTTTTACTTTTGTTGTCTAATTGTTTTTGTATATTTTGAGTTCGGATTTTAAAATTATTGTTAATAGTATTTGTTTATTTTGACTCATATATATATATATATATATATTCAATTATATATATTTATTGATTGATTGTGGTAATTTGGAAGATATCATTTGGGATTTTTTTCGTGTTTTTATTTTTTGTATTTTATTTTATTTTATTTTCCATCTCCACATTTACTTATTTTTTTCTGTTTTTTTTTTTTGATTTGGGCTCTTTTTTTTTTTTTTTTTTTTTTTTTTTTTTTTTTTTTTTTTTTTTTTTTTTTTTTTTTTTTTTTTTTTTTTTTTTTTTTTTTTTTTTTTTTTTTTTTTTTTTTTTTTTTTTTTTTTAGCTTTGTGTGAATGAATCATTTTATCGCTTGATTCATTTATTTTTTGATATCTCTATTGATTACTGATATATATAACAATGGCTCCAACTGCAATGTCGCCTTCGGTGGTATCTTCACCATCTACTACAACTCCGATTTTAAATGGTGGTACTAGTACAGGTACTGGTACTACTACTACTACCAGTACCAATACCAATACCGGCTCCAAAGTGATTATTAAAAATGGTTCATCTAAAAGAATTGAAATTAATAATTTAGTTGTTGAATTTCAAAAGAGATTGGGTAATAATTGGGATAATTATCAGATTTCAATTTCATTATTTTTAGTTGGAAAATTATCTAGAGTTGAATTAATGTTACAACTTGATAAAATATTAGATGGATCGACATATAGAATGCATAATCAATTATTATTGGCAAATTTAGCAAATTCTTTAAGGGATGAACCCCAGGATGGTATATTATCTGCAGGTTTTGGTAATCATAGTCAACAACCTAAAAAGAGGAAACCAAATAATAAATCATCCCAATACGAACTATTGAAAAAAGACATTTTATCACTATCAATAAGAGAACGTAAAAGATTGAAAAGTATTAAAAGAGAATCTGGTAAGAAAGGTATGATTAGTTCAATAGTGGCAATGACAAGACAAGCAGTAGTTCCAAAAGTTCCAATTGTAACAAATAATGAAAATGGCAATGCAGGTCAAACTAGTCAATGGGGTCAAGATATATTGGATGGTTTACAAACACAACTTTGTAGTGAAAATTATGAATTGCCAGATAAAAATCATTTAAAGACTAGAATAACTGGTATTGCTAGAGAATTTGGATTAATTGGTTCTGTTGGTGATAAAGTTAGTGAAATATTATCACTTGGATTAGAATATCATTTAAAATCAATTATTGAAGGTGCAATGGATATTACAAAATATAGAGGTGATAGAAATAATTTAAATGAAGATAATAATATTCCAATTATTACTAATAAGAGGAAACATATAACTTTAACAATTGAAGATTTACACGATACTTTAGAATCTTCACCTCATTTAGTTGAACCTTCTGGTCCTTCAATTGCATTATCAAGTAATAAATTGAAAAATGATGATGATCCACAGTTATTAGAACAACAAAAATTATATTCAAACCAGTATGGTAAAAATAATAGTATGGGTTCAAATCAATCTCCAAAAGTTTCTAAAATATCATATTTATTGAAACCTATTAAAGATACATCGACTCCATCACAAACACCGACCCCTACTACTACTACTACTACAACTACTTCTCAACCAAACTCAACGACAACTAATAATAATAATAACAGTACCAACAATACTAATGCGCAATCAACACCAACTACAGATACCAAAGATCAAAATAAATCAATCAATAGTACAAATAATACACAGAATGGTACAGTAATTAATAGAAATATAAATTCTTCAAATGGTAACTCCAATGACAGTGTCAATGGTAAATCAATTGGTTTTATACCACCTCCAAACTTAGTTTTAAGTGATCCAAATATAGGACCACCAGAAGAATTAAATTGGTTAATTAATGATTTACTAAGTAACTAATTTGTGTTATATAAAGTGTATATATATATACTTATAATATATATTAAAATACCGTTTAGATATCTGCCAAGATATAATTAAGTGTCAATAAATGAATTCGAATTTTTTAGAAAAATTCAAAGATTTTTCTTTTTTGTTTTTTTTTTGCCACTGAAAGGACTCTCTGTGAGTGATATATAATTTTTTGTCTTTTCTACGATTTGACATCGTTTTTAGTTTGTAACAAAAATTGAACTTTTGTTAGTATATGATAAATCAATTGAATTTATAGTTTATAGTATATCTAATTGTTGTAATATTTGACTGTGTTTTTTCATTGTATATACTTCAATATGGCTCCAGTGAAAGAAAGTGAAGATATTAAAAAGACAGGGGAAATCACAACACCTGTTGAAACAACAACAGAATCAAGTAAAAAATCAAAGAAAGATTCTAAAGATGTTCCACAAGAAGAAGAATTAAGTGAAGAAGATCAACAATTAAAATCTGATCTTGAATTATTAGTTGAAAGATTAGTTGAAGATCAATCAGATTTATATAAACCTTCATTAGAAAGTTTAAAATCATTTATTAGAGATTCAACATCTTCAATGACAGCTGTTCCAAAACCATTAAAATTTTTAAGACCACATTATCCAGCATTAATTAATGCATATAAGACATGGATTGATGAAGATTTAAGAAAGCAATTGGCTGATATTTTATCTGTCTTGGGTATGACATATTCACCTGAAGATGGTGAAGATTATAAAAGAGAATCATTAAAATTTAGACTATTAAGTACGATTGATTCTGCAATTGGTGAATGGGGTCATGAATATATGAGACATTTATCTTTAGAAATTGGAGATCAATATTCAGAAAATTTAGAAAGTGGATTAAATAGAGAAGAAACCAATAGTGATTTATTAGTTAAAGTGAGTTTAGAAATAGTTCCATTTTTCTTAAAACATAATGCAGAAGCTGAAGCTGTTGATTTATTATTAGAAATTGAAGAAATTGAAAAATTATCTCAATATGTTGATAAAAATACGTACAATAGAGTTTGTTTATATATGGTTTCATGTGTTCCATTATTAGCTCCACCTGATGATTTAGCATTTTTACATACATCATTTAGTATTTATTTAGCAAATGATCAATTACCACAAGCTTTAACTTTAGCAATTAGATTAGGTGATGAATCATTAATTGAATCTGTTTTTGCAGCTTCAAATGATGAATTAATTCATAAACAATTGGGATTTATCTTGGGTAGACAAAATTCATGTTTTAAAGTTGAAAATGAATCTGTTCAAGAATGTATCTCCAATGTTAAATTAAGTGAATATTATAAATATTTAGTTAGTGAATTAAATTTATTACAACCAAAAGTTCCAGAAGATATTTATAAGAGTCACTTGGAAAATAATATTTTTGGTTCATCATCAAGATTAGAAAGTGCTAAACAAAATTTAGCTGCATCTTTTGTTAATGCATTTGTTAATGCAGGTTATGGAACTGAAAAATTAATTGGTGATGAAAAATGGATATATAGAACTAAAGGTGAAGGTATGTTATCAACAACTGCTTCATTAGGTTTAATTAATTTATGGGATACCAATGAAGGTTTACAAATATTAGATAAATATCTTTACTCCGAACAAAATGAAGTTAAAGCTGGTGCTTTATTAGGTATGGGTATTTCAACTACTAGTGTTCATGATGATATTGATGCTGCATTATTATTATTACAAGATTATATTACTAGTGATACTAAACAAGATGCTAAATTAATCACTTCTGCCATCACTGGTGTTGGTATTGCATTTGCAGGAACTGAAAATGAAGAAGTGCTAAACTTATTATTACCATTAGTTTCAGAACCTTCAGTCTCTTTAGAAATTCAATCTTTATCAGCTTTAGCATTAGGTCATGTTTTCGTTGGTACATCAAATGGAGATATTACATCCACTATTTTACAAACTTTACTTGAGAAAGAATTTAATGATTTAACTTCAAAATGGATTAAATTTATGTCATTAGGTTTAGGTTTATTATATATGGGTAAATATGATCAAGTTGAAGATGTTTTAGAAACTATTGATGCAATTGATCATCCAATATCAAAAACTTTAAAAGTTTTAGTTACTATTTGTTCATATGCAGGTACTGGTAATGTTTTACAATTACAATCATTATTACAAATGTGTACTATAAAACCAAAAGATGAAACTGAAGAAGATGACGAAGAAGAAGAAGAACAAAAAGAAACGGTGAAGACTGAAGTTAAAACTGAAGAATCAACTACCGAAGGTGAAATTAAGAAAGAAGAAACAAAGACTGAAGATGAAGATAAAAAGAAGGATGAATTACCAGAAGATGAATCTTACCAAGGTTATGCCGTTTTAGGTATTGGTTTAGTGTCGATGGGTGAAGAAATTGGACAAGATATGTCAATGCGTCATTTTGGACATTTGATGCATTATGGAACGCCGTTAATTAAAAGAGCAGTTCCATTAGCAATGGGTTTAGTTGCTGCATCAAATACACAAGCTAAAGTTATGGATACATTATCTAGATATTCACATGATCAAGATTTAGAAGTTGCATATAATGCAATTTTCGGTATGGGTTTAGTTGGTGCTGGTACAAATAATGCTAGAATGGCACAATTATTAAGACAATTAGCATCATACTATGTCAATGATCAAAATGCATTATTTATGACTAGAATTTCTCAAGGTTTAGTGCATTTAGGTAAAGGTACTTTAACATTAGCACCATTTAATACAGACAAACAAATATTATCAAAAGTTTCATTGGCATCTTTATTAACAATTGGTGTTGCATTATTAGATCCAACTTCATTCATATTAGATCAACATTCTAATTTATTGTATTATTTAACACCTGCTATTAAACCAAGAATGTTAGTTACGGTTGATGAAGAATTAAATCCTATTAAAGTTAACGTTAGAGTTGGTCAAGCAGTTGATGTTGTTGGTCAAGCTGGTAAACCAAAAACCATCACTGGTTGGGTTACACATTCTACACCTGTGTTACTAGGTTTTGGTGAAAGAGCTGAATTAGAAAATGATGAATATCTATCATTGGCAAGTTCATTAGAAGGTATTGTTATCTTGAAGAAAAATCCTGATTATATGGAAGTTGATGCTTAAACTCATTTATTCACTAAAAAAAAAAACATAAATTTTATACTTTTTAATAACAAAAAAATGAAAAATAAAAAAATAAATAATAAATTATTGTACATCTCAACACCAGTAGTAATTTCTAGTTTTTTTTGTGCTGCATTTTTTTTTGTGATTTTTTGGGACTTTTTGATACTTTTTTTTTTTGTTTTGGTACTGTTATTGTCAATTGATTTATTGTAATTGATAGTGTAATATCTATATAGTATATATATATATACATTATTATCAATTGTTTCCTCTATAAATACACACATTTATTAATATATATTAGTTCTAAGTATCAATTATTGCTATATCAATTTTATATACAGATAGATTACAGTATCAATTGATCATTTAAATATTCTCTTTACATACTATACAAATCGATAAGATATATATACAATAATTATCAATATATAAAGATGGCAGTTACTTCAATTTTGACTCTTTCTGCCCTTTCTGTGGTGGGTGGTTGTAAGTTTATCTTTTATCGTTATACAGTGCTATCAATTATATATACCAATTGGTGGGTTACAATTTATCTTTATTCTTAAATACTAACATTATTAATTGGGTGATATTAAATTTCCCTCTCTAATATAGACCTCTTGTTCAATGGATCCGGTGAAGTTTTCAACGTTGGTCAATTCTTAGAAAGTATTACACCATATATGTGGGCCAATCTTGGTATTGTTTCATGTATTGGATTTTCAGTTATAGGTGCAGCATGGGGTATATTTGTTACTGGTTCATCAGTTTTAGGTGCCGGTGTTAAAGCTCCAAGAATAACTACAAAAAATTTAATTTCAATTATTTTCTGTGAAGTTGTTGCTATTTATGGTTTAATTATGGCTATTGTCTTTTCAGCTAAGTTAACATCTGTTGATTCAGTTACAGTGTTCACAAAGGAGAATTTATATACAGGTTACTCATTATTTTGGGCAGGTTTAACAGTTGGTTTAAGTAATTTAATTTGTGGTATTGCTGTTGGTATTACTGGTTCTACAGCTGCAATCTCAGATGCTGCCGATTCTTCTTTATTCGTTAAGATTTTGGTTGTTGAAATTTTCGGTTCAGTTTTAGGTTTATTCGGTTTAATTGTTGGTTTATTAATGGCAGCTAAAGCTGAAGAATTTAAATAGATTCACATTCTAAACATTATCATTATCATTACACTCACATATACATATACACAACAGTCATACCATTGTTTATAAAAAAGTCCCTCCTTCCCCTCCTCTCCCGTTTTCCCCCCTTTACTCAATAATTGAAATACCTTCATTTATAAACAAGTAATTCGTTCACTTTGGCTGTTTTTATTTTTCATTTTTATTCTTATCTTTATTTTTTTCCTTCTGTTTCTGTTTCATAACTGTCATTTTTTTGTATTCTTTCTCATATTTTACTACCTGTTTAGTACTTTTCTGTTTTTCTGTGTGTTTTTTTTGTTTCGTTTACTTTGATTAAGAAAATTCCATATATATATATATATATAAACTTGAGGATTTTATTTTATTGTTGTAAAAATTATATAGAATGATGGTTTATTCGAACAAACATCAACGATTCTAATGGGAAACAGAAAGGGATAGATTATGTATTTTATGACTATAGTTTACTAACTTCTTCGATAGTAGCACCTTCATCGGCAGGTTGTAATAATAACCACTTACATTCAACATTTTCTTTATTGAATCTAGCAATGATATCAGAAGCAATTTTATCGTAATTTTCAGTAGCTAAACATAAAATAGTTGGACCTGCACCACTTAAACAAATACCTAATAAACCATCGTGTGATTCTGGAGTAAATTCGGTTAAAATTTCAGATAAAGCTGGAATTAAAACTTTTCTGTATGGTTGATGAATTTTATCTTGCATTGAATTATAAATTAATTCTGCATTTGGTTCACTTGAACCAACTGCACTTGTTAAAATTGCCAATCTTTGTAAATTGAAAATAACATCTGACTTATCAAATGAAGTTGGTAAGACTGATCTAGATAATGATGTAGCAACTTCAAATTGTGGTATAATACAGATACATTTTATCTTATCTGACCATTGATATTTAACATGTCTACCAATATCTAATGGTGCATTATTTGGTACTATTGAACTATCAGCTTCAGGACCTGGTAAAATTTCATCTAATGGACAATGAACTATACTTGTTTCAGTATCGGTTAATGTTCTTAGATATGAACCTGTAAAACCACCCATCATGGCAGCTGTAATATTATCTGGATGTCTTTCAATCATTAAACAATAATCAAGACATCTTTGTTTAGAAAATCCAAATTTACCAACTGCATTGGCTAATAAGACACCACCAACAACTGCAGCACCTGAAGAACCTAAACCTCTACCTAATGGAATTGGATTATTAACATGAACTTTAGTACCAATTGGGAAACTTTTAATATTATTAGCACGCAAGACATATAATGCTGTCTTTGTAATTAAATTTTTAGTTGAACTTAGTGGAACATTTTCAGCACCATCACCTTCATATGATAGTATAATATTTTGTGGATCTTTAGTAGATTCAACACCATATTTATCAGCATCAATCTTGACTGATAGAGTTAAAAAAAGATTTAAACCAATACCTAAAACATCAAAACCTGGACCAATATTAGCTGATGAAGCTGGAACCTTAATGGTAAATTCAGTGGAAGAAGACATGATAACAATATATATATATCACAAAAACAAAGAGAATAATAAAAAAGAAAAAAAATTTGAAGATTTGAAATAATCTTCTTACTTAGACAGCTAATCAAAATATATGAATATATATATTTTTTCCCGAATTATGTGTAATCTCATGTCATGAGATCTCTTTTAGAATTTTTGTTTAAATTTTTTTTTTTACAGGCAGTGAACAATTACTGAAAATTTTTTGTTCTTTATTATGTCATGAATTATATAATACTTTTTTTTTCAATTTTGATTCAAACAGCTCATTTGTTTTTAATCCTGATTATGTAATTGATCACGTGACGTATATTTCGTTGTACATTACGTAATTATATAATTATAAAAGTATAAAAGTGATTTTCTTATACATACATTCCTTCTTCTTATACGTATTGTTATATGGTATATGGTATATCACTTATATGAGTATAATATACTAATATACTAATATACTGTCTTGAGTATACAGAATACATAGCTACTTATAATGATATAGATATAGATATTATTTAACAAATACCTCATATTTACAACGGTTTGAACCGGGAACGGTCTTAAATTAACGATGGCGCTCACATGAAAATGTGGAAAAGCGCGTTTTATATTTGTAAATATATCATTGAAAATCTTCCCCCGTAATTTTAAATCAGCGCCGGTTCATACAAACAATTAATAATAAAAAATTATATATGTACCGCAAAACAATGAAATTGTAAATCTAATTAGATTTTCTATAATCTAAACTACTATATAATAGAATTTTAACTCTTTTTTGTTTCTTTATTGATCAACAGATATATATATATTGTGGTTCTCTTATAAGCAAAGAAGATATACTAATTAGGTGATCTATCTCGTTTATATGTATATATATATATGTATATATATACGTATCGAATAGATCATATTTCATATAAAATTAAACATGTGTAATCTCGCGTCAAACATGAATTTTGCACCGTGACTTTTTAATAATTTAAAATAAATTATACTGCATATACGCGTATATATTATTCCCCCCCGTAAAGGGAAAGTATTTCAGGGCAAGGTGATAGGCGAGGGAAGAGAACGGTAAACTTTCTTTTCCATTTATATTAATAAAATATACACCCCGTCAGCGCACGAAGAGGCCGGTGGCCAATATATATAATAATATAAATTTCATGTGTCATGGGGACCGCCGAACGCGTACGCGCGCGTGCACCCACCCAACGCAACGTACATATTAGTACGTACGTACAATGAATGGTCCCTATAGTGCTCCAGCTGGGGCTGTCCTTAATGTAATAACATGTATAATTTATTTATATATTCCACGTAGAAATTTATAATTTCCCGGTGAAATTTTCATTTTGAAGGACTTCTGTTTTTTTTCATTTTAAATTATTTTTGGTGTAAGCACGTAGAAAAAGTTACCAAACAAACAAAAAAAACAAAAAAAAAAAAAAAAACAGAGAAAGGGGAAAAAAAAGTGAAAGAAAATAAATAAATCAAGTAAATTTACAAATTAACAAGTAAAAGAGTATATGATTCATATAGTAAGTTCTTGTTTATTTACTATAATATATTTGTGATTACTTTGTTTAGTTTAGAAGTCTTTACTTTTTAGTTTTTTATTTTTGTTTTGGATTTTTAGTTTAGGTTTTCAAAAGAATTTATAAGTTTAAGTCTATGCTCTTGTCTTTCTAAGGTGTTTTTTTTTTTTACTAGAAAGTTACATATACTTCTTATTACATCAATACTAGATACCCATTCTTTGCTGACCATTATTCATTCATTTTTCATTGATCTATTGGTATTTCATTGACTTATTATCCCTACCAACTTCTCCCACTGATTTATCCCATTGATTTATTCCATTGAGTTATACCATTTTTCAATTAGATCGTGTTTTTTTTTTCTTTGTTTGATTTTTGTTTTGTTCTTCCCTCTTTGATTCCATTCATTTTCTAGCTTTATTAACGACTATATATATACCCATTTTGCTAATATCATCATTGTGCATATACCATTCATTATCATATCTTCATATCATTTTTTTTTGTTTTTTTTTTACTTTTTTAATTTTCATTTGAGTTTCCCCTTTTTCATACAACTTAGCATATACATACATAATGACAGATATTGATCAACATTTACATCAATCATATTCTTCTCAATATGTTAGAGGAAATAAATCTAGAAAAGAAGACAAGAAGAATAGAGAATCTAGAAAATCTACACATGAAGAACTTATAGCTGCATCTCATGCAGTTGAACAAGAGATAAATATGGTCAAAGCACTTAAAAGATTATCAATTGGTAATAGTTTAAATTATGATCCAGATCTTCCATTTAATGAAACAGAATTCAATGATTTTAATTATTTGGATATTCAAAAGACTAGAAGTAATGAAAAACATGATTCTTATCATTTAAGTCCTTTAAATGGTTCGTCAAATATTGAAAATGAACAACAACAACAACAGCAACAAAAACAACAACACCACCAACAACAACAACTTCATCATGAATCATTTGATGAGTTTGAGGAATTGGATGCAGATAGTGTCATATTAGATTCAAATAAATTAATGTGGGTTCCAGCTACTGCACATCCTAAATTGGCACCTGATAATTTTAGAAAACATGTTCAAGATACTGTTGATGAAATAACTTCAAAATTAAACCGTTCAAATTCTGTTAGATCTTCACTATCAAATGATTCAACCGATGAAGATCAAGATAACCATTTAGTATCTAGATCACCTTCAGTGAAGACAAATTCAAATAACAATAGACAAAAGAGGAAACCTTCATTAAAAGAATTAACTAGAGAATTGGAAAATTTATCACAAATGGCAGGTTTAGATTCAACAGATGCTGTCACTTTAGCTAGAACTTTATCAAGTTCTTCCTTGGGTTTCACAAATGTTGAAAAAGAAGCTTATCATCCATCAGAAAATTCAATTTCATCTCCATTATCTCAATCTAATTCAAATGATTTAAATTCAATTGAAAGAGTTGATAGTAAAAATTCAGAAGATGATTTCCCAATTGAAGTGCCAGGAGGTGGTAATGACCGTTTGAAAAGATCTAGATGGACACAATATAGAAGAGGTGCTAGTAGTCCCGGTCCTTCAAATAGTATTCCTTCTTCAAGTAGAATAAATAACCATCAACAAATTAGAAAATCTTCATTTGAAGATGAATCTTCTTCTGACCATTTATTGAAAGTTAAATCTAATAATTCAATTGATAATTCTAAAACTACATCATCTGGAGGTAGAAAGACTGTTCCTACTAGTTCTTTACCTAATTTACCATCTACACATCCATTAGAAAAAAATTCACCTCTTCCTCCATTACCAACTGAAAATATTCAAGCTATTCAACAACAGCAACAACAACAGCAACAACAACAACAGCAGCAACAGCAACAACAACAGCAACAGAGAAAACATTCACTTCCAAAACTGCAAACACAAGGTATAAGTAATGATTCACCAAAATCACCTGCAATAGAAGTTTCTTCCCCACAAGATCAAAATTTTCAACCTCATTCTCCACCAAAAACTCCAATTAACACCATCAAGAAGAAAAAATCATATGGTATAATTTCTTCATTTTCACAGGAATCTACCGAGTCCAAGTCAAGAAGGCCGAGCTGGAATTGGCTAAATAGAGACAAAGAGAAAGATAAAGAATCTTCAAAGGATAAAGCGAAAAGTGAAAAGGATAAAGAGGATAAAGAAAGATCACCTTCTAATCATTCGCGTAATAGACATGGTACTGCAAGTGATTTAGTTCCGGGAAGTAATTCATCTACATCACCAACAAGATCGGCATCGATTGATTCTGATGCATCTCCTCTTCCATCTCCTCCACATGAAAAGGAACCAGTACAAGCAGGGAAAGAAAAGAAAAGTTTGTCTAGTTTTTTCAAACTGAAGAAAGAAAAATCGAAAACTATTGAACGGTCATTCACTAGTGAATCTGATTCAGATAATGAAAGTATAACAGATTCAAGAATGCTGAAGTTTAGAAAAAAGAAAAATTCTTCTCTGGATGTTGTTACAGGTAAGAATAATCAAGCGCAATCACAACTACAAGAATCGACATCAGCATCTGTAACATCCACTGTTAAATCTCAACAAACTACGCAACCTTCAATCAGAAAAATTTCGGCGGAAATCAAAAATGATGCTGCTTCTGGGGATAAAAGATCTCCTACAATGGAACAACAATCTGGTAGAGCTAAATATTCAGGTTCTGACCCTCGCAATCATAAAATCTCTGGAAATAAACAACGTTCAGATGCACAGATTTCTCCATATAACTCACCACAGCAGGAGCAGCAATCACAGTTTCAATCGTATCCACAACAACAACAGCAACAGCAACAACAGAAGTCTCATTCACATTCACATTCACATTCTCAGCATAAGCATCAACAACATGCAAAAACTCATGGAATTTCTAAAAGTCATGGTCACCGTCAACATCATTCTCAACCAAGGCAATCGCAACCTCAATCGCAATCTCAATCGCAATCTCAAGTACAATCACAGCCACAACTTGATGACACTCAGCAGCAACATCGTCCGGTGCGACAACAGGTGGATGGACCATTACAACCATCAGATGCTGTCTCACAAACTTTAAAACAGGCCCTTCTGGATAAAAATCGTAACCAAAAGCCTAATCAGCCACTTCAAATGACTGATTCTGCGTTTGGATTCCCTCTTCCTCCTGTTTCGCATAGTACAGTTGTAATGCTAGACCACCGTTTCCCAATACATGTCGAAAGAGCTGTTTATAGATTGAGTCACTTGAAGTTGGCAGATGCTAAGAGACCACTATATCAACAAGTCTTGTTGAGTAACTTCATGTATGCCTACTTGAATCTAGTGAACCATACACTATTCTTACAACAACAACAAGAGGAGATATATCCACAAGGTCAAATGATGCAATTGGATGATCAGCAAGAACGTGTGGAAAATGGTGCACCTTTTGAAGATGATAGCGATAAAGAAGAGATGCCTTTGTACGATCTCAACGACCAAGGTTATCAAGATCTTGAAGCCTTGGATGATGATGACGAAGAATACCCCATCGATCAGATATACGGAAATGGATACTATTCGGAAAAAGAAGTATATTCTGCCGAGAAGTGAATTTCATGTGTCGCTTTATTAGATATGTATATATAGACATCTTACCCTTTCCATGCTATGTTGCAGCATTATTTATGCAGTTAGCATAGTAGTATTTATTTAATAGTTATATAATAATTTATTTATTTTATCATACCTCATGAAAAACTAATCTTTAGAAAGTACTCCAATCAATAAAGCAACCTTCTCCAAAGCTCAAAGTCCAGAACTGAGTCTTGAAAAACCAAATACCTAGAACTAGTAATGCCCAATAGATGTAATTCCATAACTTACTTCCAGCTACACTAGCATCTGGTAATCCATTAAAGTTGCAAAAAGAATGGGCTACAATACAACACCATATTGAATTTGAATTTAACAAGATCAAATTTGTAAGAAGTCCAAACATGGTAGTGTAAACCAATTGTAGAACTGTTGTTGCCACTATGGTAACTACTGGAATATTTCTCTTGTAGAGCTCATATGAGTGGTGAACATGTGCAACTCCAAACAATAATGGAGTATATATGACAATTGACATTGGTGATGTAACTTGGGAGACAAGCTCAGAATTTGAGTAACTCATAGTTGTGTTAATGAATGGAGTAAATAGGGTAATGATACAAGAGGTGTAAATCAATTCTTCAGTCAGTGGAGCAAAAACTAAATCTCTTAAAATTTCAAGAGTGGGATACCTTTCAAAGTCTAGTAACACCTCTTCCAACCCCCATGATAAACGATCGATCACCGGTCCTATGAAAAGTCCGATAAATAACACGATAACTTTACTTATGTCAGTAACTAGATGTCTTGCGGGTATTATTCCCATATAGGATATCACTTCAGTGTATGTGGATGCAGTTTTCAAAAAATGAACCATTACAAACGGTAAAATTATCATATTTATTAATGATACCAATGTAACCCTTATGATTCTTGATTTTATAACACCTGGTAAATTACGATGACCTTTTGGAGCATTGCAATATATGGAAAAAACATAAGATATTGATACTAAAGTTGCATATATTATCGTTGAGTGTAACTCCGTTAGCATCTTTGACCTTTAAATATGTATATCTCCTAGATAAAAAGAGTCAGAAATTGAGTTTATATCTCTTGTATTTTCAGAGAGATAAAGATATGATCCATTCAGATCTGATGGTTTTATTTAAAAGAAATGTTTGAAATTATTTGTGTTTTATGCGTAAAATGTTTCAAATTTTAAATACAAAAAAAGAAATTCGAAAGGCTCATCATTAATGGGGAAATTTTCAATTTTAAATTAAGTTAAGTTTTCATTTCATTATTTATAAGTCATTATATATACAGATATATACTATCTATTATTAGTGGTGAACCATCCTTTCAAATACCAAGCTGATACTATAAACATGAATCCAATTGAACCCGATCCAAAAACAAATGAATTGAAAATTCCTTCAGTGTCATTAGGTTCAGGTTCTAATCCAGGAGTGCAGAATTTTGGATTGTACGCAGCTTCAACCAAGTGACTTAGTAACTCACTCAAAGAAGAAGCCCAGCTGGAAGAGATATGTAGAGGTGGTGATAAGTATAAAGTTCTAGTGTATGGTTCTGGTTGTTGATCAC
Source organism: Ogataea piceae (assembly GCA_030567815.1). NCBI lineage: Eukaryota > Fungi > Ascomycota > Pichiomycetes > Pichiales > Pichiaceae > Ogataea > Ogataea piceae. The sequence goes on along the minus strand of JAJLSX010000053.1, from coordinate 58,779 downwards.
AACGTTGTTGTTGTCTATCTAAATCGGCTTTCAAGGCAACATAAACAACAGGAAGTGTATCCAGATGTGGATATTTAGTTCTAAGATCAATTAAATGTTGGAAAGATTCAGGATCTGATGAATCATATGCATAACAGATAACGTCACAAGTCTCCAATTTCATATTATTCTCAAGTATAGCAGGTTCTAATTCTCCCAATTCTTGTACTATTAAGTAACATTGTTTACCACCTGTTAATTCAACATTATTTACAGCAATATTTGGTTGTATAGTTGGAGAATAATATTCGCTATAATGTCTTCCTAAAAATGATTCCATTAAAGAGGTCTTACCACAATTAGGAGCTCCTAATAAAAAACAATTGAAAACTGTTCTATCAGTAACCGATGCCCTAAAAGGAACTTTATTTTTTTTCCTCATTTTTCTAGATTTTGTCACGTATAGTGCAGAAGTTGTTGTTGTTCCACTTTTATTATTCGCAGTTTTATCTTCATACCCAAAATAACCTAAATAAACACATGTAGTACGATAATCAAGATAAGTTGTCATTGACCATTGTGCTAACCATCCTTGTAAAGTTACATATCCTTGTTCATTACAAACAACAGATCTAGGGAAATTGGCCTCTTGCCAAGATCTAGGAATTCCTGGAGTAGGATAAAATAATTGTTCCAATTCAGAATCATTTAATCCACCATCGTTATCTTTATCGAAAAGAATAAATAAATCAACCAGAAATTTATAACCTTTTGGTGATAACTCTACACTAGAATTTGCAGGAACTTCCATCTTTGGATATAAAACTTTATCGTCAATTGAAAGTGAATCTGTATAGTGGAAAGTTCTTAATATACCCCAAATTGTTTCATGCCTACCCGTTTCTGCATATAATTTATTAAGAGCTAAAAATCCATCTTCAGTAATACCTCTTTGACTTGCAGTACCTGGAACAATATCATTTAAAGTTTTTTTGATCATCATTAATTCATTAATATCCATTGATTTATGGAAACATTTTTGTTGTAACAATAAAAATTCATTATCATTTAAAAATCCATCTTGATCTCTATCACAAAGGTAAAAAACCCTAGCCAATGCAGAAATTGCTAGTCTTTTCAAATTACTCTCTTTGTAATCATATAATGGAGCAATTGGATGCGTAACTGCCCTTTGACATAGATAAAATGCTTGATTAACATTATAATTTTCTTTTGCACTACACCTTATACAAGCCTCAATCTCTTTGAATTCTTTAAGTAAAGGAATTAATTCATCATTTAAAACCTGTTCACTTTCATTCGAAATATCTAAATCAATCTTATTATTACACAAAACAACAGGTAAATTAACCCCCATTGATCTAAACATTGGTATCCAATATAGGGATATCCTTTCATATGTATAATGATCAGAGTAAACTAACCATATAACATCTGCCTTCCTGATCTCATCTTGAACAACTGTAATATCAGATGATAATGTATCTATCAATATACTTGAATTTGGTGAATATGAAGAGCTAGAAAAATCTTTTGGAATATTAATTGGAGGTATTATATGTTGTATATTTGGAACAAACTTCTCCTTAACTAACGACGTTATCAAACTAGATTTACCTACCCCTTCATCTCCACAAATGGCAATTCTAATAGTTTCCATACTAATATATCAATATATCAATCAACCCTTTTGAATAGTTACTACTATATCAAACAAAACAAAACAATTAGTAACTAATAAGTATATATATAAATGATTGTTATTAACAAATATTAAATATATATTAATTGAACATGTTTGTAAAATGACAGAACTTAAAGAAAGCGAAAAAAAAAAAAAAAAACACAAAAATTTCTGGAGGGCAAAAAAAAAAGTGCAACAAGTAATGACAAAGAGATGAATCAATCAATTGAGTTGAATTTAAAACTTATTTATTATTTATACAACGTTTAAGTTTTAGTTGTAATTGAATATAGATTAATTACAGTTATTAATTGACTAATATACAAAAAATGGTAAGTTTTGTTTTGCAATCTGTTTGTCTTGCGTAATTCATTGACGTATTGTAATGTTCTTTGTGTTTGTGAGTTTTTGTATGTTTTTTTTTTGTTTTGTTACTAACATATTTGAATAGACTTCAATTGGTACTGGTTACGATCTTTCAAATTCCATCTTTTCACCAGATGGAAGAAACTTTCAAGTTGAATATGCATCCAAAGCAGTTGAGAATGCAGGCACATCAATTGGAATTAGATGTAAAGATGGTGTTGTTTTAGCAACTGAAAAGATCATTAGTTCAAAATTATTAGTTCCAGGTAAAAATAAGAGAATTCAATCTATAGATAGACATGTTGGTGTTGTCTATTCAGGTTTGATACCTGATGGAAGACATTTTGTCAATCGTGGTAGAGATGAAGCACAATCTTTTAAATCACTTTATAAAGAACCAATTGGTGTTCCAGGTTTAATAGATAAGTTAGGTTACTACGTGCAGGCATATACATGTTATAACTCGGTGAGACCATTTGGTATCAATGCCATTGTGGGTGGTTTTGACGATGATGGAGCTCATTTATATATGGTTGAACCAAGTGGATCATACTGGGGTTATTACGGTGCCGCTACAGGTAAAGGAAGACAAACTGCTAAATCTGAATTAGAAAAATTGGATCTGCCTAATATTTCAGCAAGAGATGCAGTTAAAGAAGCTGCCAGAATTATATATTTAGCACATGAAGATAATAAGGATAAAGATTTTGAATTAGAAATTACATGGGTGAGTAAAGAAGAAACTAATGGATTACATAGACTAGTGCCAAAAGATTTATTAGAAGAAGCAATTAGCTATGCTGAAGAAGATGGTGATGATGATGATGATGATGAAAGTAGTGATGATGCAGAAATGGAAGATTAAATTATGTTGGTCCTCCAAAAAGAAAAGAAAAAAAAGATATGTTTAAAGTACTTAAATAAAATTGTGTACTTATTTATCTGTATAGTGTTAACAATTTCATTTTGTTTTATTAGGCGGATCTCGTAAATGGTATTTATTTAAAATTATTCTATATAGTTCAAGAAAGGGAAGATAGTTGAGCTTTAAGTCTTGCATTTTCTTCTTCTAAATCATCTAATCTCTCATTTGAATGTTTTTTTTCAAATATTAGAGCTTCTTCAGCACTTTTCCATCTTTTCGTCAACTCGTCCAATCTCATTTTCATTCTTGGACTTGAAGTAACATCATCAACAGATTTTTCTATATTGGGTATATGGTTGTGATTTTCTTGTTTATCTTTTAATAATTTAACTAATTTTTCAACCATATCTTCCAATTCATGATTCCTTTTCGTTAAATCTTCAACTTTATTAGAGTCTTTAAAAGATGAATTTTTAATTTCAGTAGTTAATTTATTATGGTTATTAACAACTGTTCTTATTGCACTTAAATCATATTGAAATATAGTATCATATAATGTTCTAATAGATTCATAATCAAGTTGTAACTGTTCTCTATCTGCCAATTGTAATATTTTTTCAGCAGCTTCTTTGATAGATTTCTTATCCAATATCTTACTCAAGATTTTAATTAAATGAGTTTGGAAATTAACATCACTTACTAGTAAATATTGAATTTGTGAATCTAATTCATTATAAGATTGAGATATACTATTATTTTCAGCTTCTAAAGCATCATTAAGGTTAACTTGAGAAGTTAGTTCAGATTCAATCTTGATGAATTTACTATTAAACTCTTCTAATTTGTGGTTCAATTTAATTTTATCTGAATTTAATTGACGTTGTTTTGAAAGTGAATCATTAAGTTCAAATTTAATTGATTTAATACTGTTGTTTAATAATTCAATTTGAGAATTTTCTTGTTTTAAAATATCTAAATCTTTCAATATATTTAATTTCTCCAATTTGAAAACTTCAATTTGTTCATTTAATTCTTTATTTAAATTTGATAAATTGTTTAGTTTTTCAATTGATAAATTTAACTGTTCTTTAGTTGTATCATTTGAAGAATCAATTTTATTATTAGATTTTTTATAAATTTCAAGTTCATTTAGTATAGATTCATTAGTTGATTTTAATTCATTTAATTCATTTACAAGATTATTTTTTTCTAAATTTAAATTTGAATAACGAATTGAAATTGATTCATTCTTAACAATTTCTTTACTTATAGTTTCATTTAAATCTCTATATTTAATATCATTCTCTTTTGAATTTTGTAATATAATTTTCAAATTTTCAGTTAATTTTGAAATTAAATTATCCTTTTCAATAATTTGTTGCTTAGATGTATTTAATTGATCTTGTAAATTGAATTTATCATTAATATAATTCTCCAATACTATACCAATTTGATTTAATTTTGAATTTAAATTATTTTTTTCAAATGATAAATGGTTATTGTTATTACTTATATTGAATTTTGAGATTAAATTATTCACTATGGATATTGAATTTTCATGATCTAATTTTAAATTTTCTAAATAAATTTGTAAAGATTCAAAAGAATCTATTAATTGATCCATCTCTGTCTTTAAATTTAAATTTTCTTCATTTAATTTATTTAATTTATTGAAATTTTCATTCAATTGATTATTTAAATTAATAATTTCTTGATTTTCTTCATCATTTTTATCTAATTTATTACTAAATTTTTTTTCAATAGTTTTCAAAATTGAACTATCTCTACCATATTGATCCCTTAATAATTCACTCTGTAATTTTAATTGAATCTTACAATCAGTCAATTCTTTTTGTAAATTTTCAATTTCATGACTTGCCAATGAAGATTTCCCACTATTTGATGAAATTCTATTGGGTGATTTCCAAATAGAAGAAGAAGAATTTTTCAATTCAAATAAAGGTATATTTGAATTTATTAACTGAGAAGAACTTAAATGTAAGTTAAAATCAATTTCATCGTCTCTTGTATTTGCTCCATCGTCATCATCACTATCATGGTCACTATTTACAGGAGAACCTGCCAATTTAGCCCTTAGTAATTGAGTACTGAGTAATCTTGATTTCCTCTTTTCCCTTCTCTCACTCTGATGCTCTTTAGTACGTAATTTAATTGGTGTAAGTTTAGTTAAAGATGGTGAGGATATTGAGAAATTCGAAGGTATATCATCGTTGGTTAAACTGTTGTTGTTATTATTAACAATAGGAGATGATGAAGATGAAGCAACTGATAAATGTTGCTCATCTTTAATGGGACTACTAATACCATCATCATCAAAATGTGATATATTGAAACTTGACAACTCTGGTATCTCATCCCTACCTTCTGAATCGACATATAATGAATCCATCTTGAACTTTAATACATCTATAGACTCATCCATTATACACTATATGCTATATATATAAACATATATCATACACTGATTTAAATGTAAACAAATTTTATAAACATAAACAAACAAAACAAATTTATGCGCCGCTAAGGCTAAAATATTATATATTTAAACGTCGATAAAGGTCGATCGACTCTATGAATGAATTTTTTAAATTACATAATTAAAAGGTCGATAAAGGTCTATCGACTCAATAAATTATATTATATAATATATATTATTATATTTATTATATATAATATATATAATATTTATTCAATTGAGGATATGATATGAATATATGAATATATGACATATGCCAATATAATAATTCAATTAATAAATAGTAAATACAAATCTTTATATAAACATTAAAACTCCCAGAAATCTTGAATAATTTATCCGATTTACCGGTAAAATCAAATTAATACACAAAAATTTGTTATAGAATTACTCCCTTCCCCATTTACCTTCCCCCCCTTCTCTCCATCAAATCGATCAATTACCCAACCCGCCCCAAGCGGAACAACAAACAAAAAATTTGACATTTTGACGTCCCTGTAAATTATTTTGCGCCAATGGGGGAATTCATCTTGGGAAGCAAATTTTATATATTGCACAATTTCGGAAGTTTTGCGTTGTACGTACGTAAATTTCTGGCGCGATCATTTCGATCATATCATTCGTTCGTTCGTTCGTTCGTTTGACTTTTCATTAAATTCGTGGGGGAGATTTGAAAAACTTCAAAGCGAACGCATTCGAAAAGACACCTCTACGCCACAGTTTTTAATTACGTCAAATTTATTTTTATTTGTACGGTATTAATTTATATAATGGCCGTTGCAATGAATCATGATTCAATTATTATCTATACAAATTATATTAGATTTTAAAGAAAAAATTATTATATAAATGACTATGATTATATTCAATGATCAATTATAGAATATAGAATATATAATATATAATATATATAATCATCATATTGACTAAATAGAGAAATTCAATAGATTTAAATTTTAAATTTTAAATTTTAAATTTTGAATCAGCGATATCGATCATCGATCGGGCCTCTTTAATTTCCCCGTTGATTTACAATTTCTTTTGTCCATTTTTTATTTTCTTTTTTTTTTTTTTTCAATTCGTTTTATGTTTTCCTTTGGTATAACCATAAGTATATAATAGTTATATATAAATATATATATATATGAATATTCATTTGATTTACTAAAGATATACGCATTGATTTTAGTTGATTTATTTATTCTTCACTTCGCCCTACGTCCCCTATCCTCATATAAAATTAGCGGTGATTTGTATTTGATTTATTTTTTTTTGTTTTGTCCTTTGTCCCTCCCCCCTCCCCTTGATATATCATGTTACTAAATTCTTCACGTATGAGTGATTCAGTTACTAGTTCAAAAGATTATAGTCAATATGCATGTATTAGATGTAGGAGATTGAAAAAAAAATGTTCTAAAGAGCAACCAAGGTGTCTAAATTGTACTAAGCAGAGTGAAGTTTGTAAATATGTTGAAAGAAAGAACAAGAGAAAGACAAATGAGACTTCATCTCCTTCTCAGAGTCATAACCATAAGAACAGTATACCATCTTCTAATGCTAAAATCAATAGTTCAATGATGTATAAAAATTTAAGTAATGGACCTCATGGACCTCGTTCAATACTATCAATTCCAACAACAACAACAACTGCACCAACGAGTACTGCAACAACAACAAGTCAAAATTCTCCACTGCCTCCAATCTTTTCTAAAATTACGGATCATTTATCTCCAGGTCTATCCAATCATCTTTCTCCATTACCTCAAAATCCTTTTGCAAGAGGTTCAAATATGTTTTATCCAACGGTGGAAGAAACAACAGCTGCATCTTCATTACATAGTATGCAACAACAATCTTCAATAAGAAGTTATTTACCTCAACAAGAATCACAAAAGACTAGTTCTATATCTCAAAGTTCTTCTCCATATTTACTTGCACAACCAAAATATTTACCATTCCCTCCTCCACCTTTACAACAGCAACAACCTCAAGAACAACAACAGCAGCAGCAGCAGCAATTTCTGTCTACACCACATTTATTACCTCCATTATCTCAACAACAACAACAACCGCACCAGCAGCAACAACAGACTAGTTTCCATCAACCACATATTCAGAAATCTGTTTCAATTCAATCTATTCTATCTGAAAATCAAACAAGCAGGAATCATTATAGCGATAATTTAATATCTAAGAATGGGAATTATCCTTCAGATAATGCATCTATAGTTAATATCAATTTAAATACAAATGGGAATAATACAAATGGGAATAATATTGCAAGAATTGATAAGACTTCAATGCAATCAACCAATGAACAAGAACGTTCATCTTCACCTGCTAAATCTTCGTTAGATGATAAAAGTTTACCCCCAATTCTTAAAGATGAATCAATCGATATGATTCATTCTAATTTAATGCATGACATTCTTGGTAATCACACACAAACTCCACCTATTGAACCTTTAATCATAAATAAAGAATTAGGAATGCAATTTATTAAAGCTTACTTGGATCATAATCATAAGACATATCCATTTTTAGATGAAACTAGTTTTATGGCTAAAGTTGAATCAATAGATTTTGATACATTTTTCGATATTAGATCAAATGGAATGGATCCACATATAACTTTTGAAGTTAATATGATTATGGCTATAGGTTGTACAACTTTAGAAAGGGCAGGTGTAATTGATAAATCAAAAGGTTACTCTAAATATTTTTCATCAAATTCTTTAAGTCTTTTAGGTTCTGCTGTGTCTTTTAAAGATATTTCCAGTGTTAGATCTTTAGTACTACTAGGTGTTTATTCATTTTTTGATCCAAAAGGTTTATATTCTTGGTCAATAGTTGGAATTCTGACCAGATTAGCAACATCAATTGGTATAAATAGAAAAATTAGAGAAGTTGAAGCTAAAAAAATGAGTGTTGTTGATATTGAAATGAGAAATAGATTATTTTGGGCAGTTTATAATATGGATAGGTTAATATCGATTAGTTTTGGTAGACCAGTTGCCATTCAAGATGATGATATTAATGTACCATTACCTGAACCACTTGGTGATCATGAAATTGAAAGTTTACAAATAACTAAAAATATAATTGAAATGAGAAGAATTGAAGGTTTACTTTTAACTAAAGTTCATTGTGTCAAAGCAGCTGAAAAATGTATCGATGAAAAATCTAAAATTGAAGTTTTAAATAGTTTAAGAAAAGACATTGAAAAGTGGTATAATAATTCAAGAATGTTATCTAATAGCACTTCTACTTCTAAAAAGGGTAATATTTCATTTCTTGGTTCAACTGCATGGTTTTCAGCAAGATATTATCATTTGTTGATGTTACTTTATCGTCCATCGTATCTATTTCCAGCTCCTTCTTTACCAAATTTGGAAATTTTAGGTAAATCATGTTTACAAAATTTATCATTCACTTATAATTTATATACTTCAAATCTGTTACCATTAAACTGGATTACACTTTACAGATTTTTAACTACTTGTACAACAATATTATACTGTTTATGTCAATGGTCAATTGATCTTGTTGAATCCAAGACAGACATACATTTATGTGTTGAAATATTAGATGGGTTTAGTGAAAATTGGTACGTTGCTAAAAGATGTTCAGAAGTTTTCAAAAGTATAAACGATGCAATCTTGGAAATTTCATTGGGTGGTTCAAATGGTAGAATTCAACCTGTTGATCAATTATTAACTGATTTAATGGGCGCTTCGTCTAGTTATCAAGAGATTCTGTTTGATAATTCAGTCGATATTTGGTATGATGACAATTTTTTAACTTCATTATCATCTAATTCAAATGTCAATAAGAAGCCAATCTAGTTATTATGTAAATTTAAAATCGTGTGCTATATAGGTGTGTGTATATATACATAGCTTGCTTTTTTTATGTATTTTAGTGTTAATTTTTTTTTCAAGCTGGATCTTGAAGAAATTTAATTACTATATAAAGATATTATTCTATATTAATTGGAATACAAACATTACAATCATTTTTACCTCTACTTGATATTCCAAGTAAAACCATATAGTGTCTACTCAATAAACATGTTTGGAAACCTGGAATGATATTATACTTATCAGCTATTTTTTCATTCCAACTCAACGGAATCTTAAGCTCGGCTTTATATTGTGATTCACCATCAGCTTCCCAGTTTATATCAATATTTCTTAACTCTTTGAAAATACCTATATTTAATTCTGTATATGTTAATTTATTAATACTCAGTAAATCTGAATAAGTTTGTTTAGGAAGTTTGACTTGTCTGTTATTTTTTTCATAAAGGTCAACTATTTTCTTCCCATAGTGCTCATACTTGGATTTTAAATGTCTCATATATTGATGAACTGGTATTAATTCATTATTAGTTATAGTTGTTAAGTAATCAAAACCGATTGTAACTGGTAATGGTTTTGGAGTTTGAAAATTCATAATTTTTAAACTAGGTTTAATGTTTAAATATTTAGGTGGTGGGGATGTACCTTTGAAGATTAATTTTATAGTCATATCGGACAATATATGTGAAGAAGAGGCCTTTTGATTTATAGACTGATCAGATGTATGTGAGCTAGAAGTCGTACCTGTTGATTCAAATAAAGATTTTGAAGATAATTTAGAAGATGAAGATGAAGAATTGATTTCACCATTGATTGAAGTGTTATTGATATCAGGCTTGGAAAGTTTTTCCAATATAGGAGGAGATCTTGAATTTAAAACTTTACCCTTTTCATAACTGATATAGATTGATAAATCACCATCAATTTTACTCAGTAAAGTTTTTTTGAATATTGTATTACTTGAAACTGATATCAAATTATTAGACTCTAAAATATTATTTTTCAAAAAATCGTTTGTTGTATTAGTATTTAACTGTTGAGATTTCTTGGAGGTTGACCCATTTTGTAAAATTTCATCAAGATGATTTATATCATCAACACCAGATTCAATTAAAGACAATCTTTCTTCTAAATTTAAAATAATATTTGAGATTGATTTTTCTATAACTTTCAGTTGATTAAACGTTGACAAAGTTGAGTTGAAATAATATTTAGATTCGTTTAATTTTGAATTATTGTTATTAAATCTGAAAAAATGCTCTGCATTCTTCAAAGTTATAAAATCGTACTCATCCGATGTATTTTCATTATAATACTTCTTATAAATATCTAGCCTTCTACCAACATATTTAATATTAACACTATAAGTTATTGAGGTATTTTTACCGGATAAATCAGGTGTCAGTATTGGTGTACCCAATTCATCTAATCTACCATACCCTAATGAAGAATTTATTTGAATTGAACGAGATCTCCCATCAAAACTATCCAATTCGATACCCATTGAAGGAGGGGTATGTAAATGTTCAGTAATTTGATGTTCACATGCTATATCTAATAAGAAATCTGGTAATCTAAACATAAAACATTTCTTTAATTTTCTACCAGGAATTAATTCTCTTGAATCGGGTATACCATAGTAAGTATCATCTAATGGATCATATTGCTCATATTTAATACCATCATCCATACAACCTTGATGATAAGATGCACTTAAATCATACATAGTTAAAAATGTTGACCTTTTATGATTTTTACTACTATCATTTGATGGTAAAGTTACTCTACCTTCAATTGAAACTAAAAACATTTCAAATGGGATATTTTCTAAACCAATGTTTTCCACTATGATTTTACCGGTAACAATATCACCAGGTTTATACTCTCTTAGTGAATTTTCACGTTGGAAAGGTTCACCAGGTTTAGGAAATTTCTTTGTTAAAATAATTGAAATCTTCAGCGGTAGATTGATTTTTTGTAATTTTTGTAAATTATTCAATATAACAATGTCAGGATTTGAAGTTGGATCTGTAAAATTGTACTGATTTTGGAAATTAGAACATGACGAAGCCATATCAACGCCATTATTATCCTCATAATTTGGTAATTCAGTACTTTGTAACTGACTCATATTCTCAGTATCATAAACTGTTCTATTGAACATATAGTTATGCATCTCAAATGAAGGTAAAATTTCTTCAAAAACATGTTCATTGTCAAAATCCATACTCTAACTGATCATCAATCGATGTTCCTAATCCATTTAACCAAGAAGAATGTATAGTAGAGGGGGATAAAGGGGAAATAAATCACTAGCCATTATTAATATACTGACAGTTAAAATCAATAAAACGGCTGTGTTAAAACATTTCCTTTTGTGAGTCATTGAAAAAAAATTTACATTTTTTGTTGTGTTAATAAAAATCAAAATTTTTTAAATGTTTTATTTTCTTTTAAAAAGTATTAATTATAAATAAATATAAAGATATATATATATGTATATGTAGGTCATTCAATTAATCCAGTTAATTTATAAGACACCGTGTTGCTTTAAACCAGTGTAGAAGAAATAACCATAAGCATCTTCTTCGTAAGCCTTGAATGTAATGGTACAACCTTTCTTGAAGTACAAGACATCACCTCTTTGAGGAGTAATCTTGTAACCAGTTTCATCACTAATTTCAACGGTACCTTTAACATCTAAGACAACCTTCATTTCATCGTAAGAATAAGTGTAAACTAATGGTTCACCAGAGACTTGCTTATAGAAACCTGAAGTGATAACTTTTTCTGGATCATCAATTTGAGATGATAAAGTATCACCTAAGAAGGAAGTTGGACCAACAACTGGTGGTAAGACATCATGTCCTTCCGCTTTTGGTAAAATTGTCATAGGCATCTTGAAGTGTGGTTAATATTAAAGTAATGTAGTGTTTAAAGAATGAATCTCTTTGTATAATGAATAGAAAAGAATAATTATAAGGAGATATATAATTTCTAAATCAAATATAGGGATTATATGATCGTTATATATAGCAAAAATTTAGTACATAAAAGTGAAATATTTCAAATGGAATTAAACTCAAATCTTTTTATCATTAAATTTTCCCAATTCAGTTTAAATGTCCCTGTGAGGCTTTTTTCAAAAAAGAACCCCAAACAGCTACAATATGCCTTATAGTAAATGACACTATATTATGCCATATATATTTTAAATATATAGTAATATACTATATAGTATACTATATAGTAATCTGTCTATTCTGTACGGTATATGGTATATGGTATATGGTATACGGTATATGGTATACGGTATACGGTATATGGTATATGGTATATACTATATAGTATATGGTATATGTCGATTCCTTGTAACCACCCACCAAGTACAATTCCTAAACTCCATAATCTGTAAAACCGTTGAATGATATATTTGAAAAATTCCAAATCAATTAGGAAAGATTAAACACTACTCGAGAGTAAATTTAAACTACAAAATGGAAATATTTTTGAAATTTGGAAATATTTAAAGGATTGAGCCTCACTGATAAAGAATTAAAAAAAGTTGCGTAAATTTTTTCCCAATTAGGAAATTATTTGGGGTTGATTAAAAGTTTCAAATTTAAAGTTTAAATTGAAAAAAATTGATATAAATATCATCAATTATACCTTTATTTTATAGTTTTAATTTATTTATCTAATTTTTTTTTTTATATTATCTATTAATTATCAATCAATCAATTGAATTCAATTCTAATTTTTTAAAATCCACTTCCAAAATGCCAATGTTATATGCCCCAAAATCTGAAAATGGTTTCACCATTAGACCAGCTGCTATCCCATCTCCAGGTAACAACTCTTACTTAGCTGATACTTTCACATCTGAAGCTCCAGAAGATAAACAAATTTCTGCTGGTTTCTACAGACAAGAAGCTGGTGAAGCTTTAGTTTACACTTATACCTACGATGAAATGAAGGTTAACTTAGAAGTTCATGGTAAATTCACTGTCACTGACGAAACTGGATTCTCCAAGTCAATTACTCCAGGTGACACTTTCTACTTCAAGAAGGATTGTACCATTACTTTCAAGGTTGAAGGTACCGATGAAATTCCAGAATCTGAAGCTTATGCATTAAACTGGTTCTGTGGTTTAAGACCAAATGGTGCTGCTTAAACTTTGTTAATATTATGAATAACTGAACCAAAAAAAAAACACACCTCAAAATAAAATATAAATTTTGTTTATATGATATGATATATATATATATATATAATTTATAATGATATAGTTGCAGGAACAGCTTTAAATATTACACGTGCTTTAAAATTGTAAATTGTACTCAAAAAAATGGCGGCCGATCGACCTATGTCGTCCAATTTCATTTATATATATAAAAATCACTTTTTAATACATTTTTAATATATTTTTCAGTGTATAAAATTTGGTAAATCTGTCCTCTTTATGTATATTTCTTTTGAGAACTTTGAACTGTTTGATATAGGTAGAAATAATGGTTTATATTGAAAAGGCAGAACCTAGGATTGGAGCATTACCGTTAACTCATTTAGCAAGACTAAAATGTATTCAAAATGTTCATTTAATAAATGATATTGGTATGACTCCATATCATTTAGTTGAACCTATACTAAAGAAAAAATCTGCAAAATCTTTAATGAATATGGAATTAAATTCACCACAAATTATAACACATTCAGAACCACTATGGAGATCGCTTATTAAAAGAGATTTTAATGATAAATTATTGATTGAAAAAATTCAAATCGATAGTGATTGTAAAATATCAGCTAGAGATCTATATAATAAATTTTTAAAAGCTAGGGAGAAGCAAAAGAGGAAAAGTACTGAAAATTTTAAAAATTTAACAAAAATTTTGAATATTGAAAAGAATAAGAATAAGGTAAAGGCGATTAATCATGTTATTGTGCCATCATATAAAAAGAAAGTTGCACAACGACAACAACAAGAGAAACCAATTTTTAAAAGTTCATTATTACAAACGGCTAGAAATCAAAATAAGATAAGGTCGAGATTTTTAGGTCAAGTTATTAGACAACCAAGTTTATATCAAGTTCCAAAGTCAAATACTTTGAAAAATATAACAACTGTTGGTTCATCACAGTTGTCTTCAAATAATTTAAGAAGAACTGCACCTAGTGTATCTTCATTTAAAAAACCAGATATAACTGCATTTCATCGTCCACCACCACCACCAACAGCTCCACCTTCTACAATATCACCAGTTAAAAGGAAATCAGATTTATCTTTAAATGGTTCATTAAAGAAAGTTAAACCAATTTCAGTTGAAAAAACTAATAAAAAATCAAACGTTTATGTTTACTCGCATAAATAAATAAATAAATTAAATAAATAAATAACTGAATTATAATTTTGTCTTTTTAGTTAAACTATCTATAATATTATCCGACTTTCTCTTTTTATAACTATCAGCAATTAATTTAACATTATTAGTTGAATTAACTAAATTTTTATCTTTAGTTTCTAATGAATTATCAATTAAATTATCATCCCCACTTATTGTTATAACTTGTTTATAAGACTTAATTCTTAATCTACCATTTAATAAATTTTTCAATGACCACTCTTTAAAACTTTGACTTGCACGATTTGAATCTAATCCAATTAAAATTAATAAATTAACAATATCATTAAAACTTCTTAAACCAAGTGGACCAACTTCCGAACCACTTGAACATATTATACCTCTACCTCTTGAACCTCTTATTAGTTGTTTAATATTACCTATAGCCATTGCTCTAACATTTGTATTTGATACTAATAAATCAGAATATTTAATTTCAAAATACATTCCTTTTTCAACACCTGCACAAATCGTTTTAGGTTTTAAATAACATGGTAATTTTTTTTTAAAATCAAGTGAAATTAAATCAACTTCTAAATTGGTAATACTTAATAATAATGCCCTTTCAGTTCTAGGTTCAATTGAAACAATATCGAAAACTTGTTGAAATTTTGCTAAATTTTGACACTGTGATGGATCATCAATTGACATTGTAACTCTAGTGAAAATCTTTAATCTTGATTCAAATTCACTAAAATCAGATAAATTTATTGGATTTAATTCATTTATGTTATTGGGTATCTTCATAGGTTGATATATTTGAAAATTTAAAGCAACATGGGTATAACCTAAATCTTCCAATGTTGCTAATGTTGTCTTTAATTTTATAATTTGTTGGCTTGTAGGTTTAGTATAATCACTAACTGGCCATGGTACATTTAAATCACAAATCATATTGATAGTTAATCCGTTTATATTTATATAAACTATATAAGTCTGTTTAACCCTGTTTAACACTATAAAACAGTGTATAAAACCATATTATATATAACTATAATCTGATTATAATATTTGATTAAAGTATAAATTTTTAAAAAAAAAACACAAAAAAAAAATTTGAAAAAAAAAAACGTGGACATGTGACTATAGTCACTATATGTTGTATTACATAATCTAAGAAATGATTTAAGATAAAAAAAATTAAAAAACGATGGCAAAATGATTTATAAACAAATGATTTATAATTTATAAACAAATATACTTTTAATATACTATAAGATATAAGAAATAATTAAATACCAAATTAAAGATGACAGTTCAAGATAATACTATGATGGAAATAGGTAAACACTGTTCCATCTGTCAAAAAATTGATTTTTTACCATTTACATGTCAACTCTGTTCAAAATCATTTTGTTCTGAACATAGATTTGAATATATTGAACATGATTCAAACGCACATAAACTTAAAACTGAAACCAGTGACAAAATTTTACCACCATCATCATCAGTCTTCCCAAATTTACATAAAATAAGGAAAGATGCAGAATATAAACATAGTTTAAAACAATCCAAACTGTTTGATGATGATAATAAAATGACAGCTACACCAACTACAATTGCATCTACACTATTATCAGATCCATCAAGTACTGCCAATAAAGCATTGAAAAAATTGAAAAAATTTATATTGAAAAATACAACCAGCAATACAAAGAAGAAGAAGGGTTTATTTCAATCTAATAAAAATTCACCAGCGCAAAGACTAATTGAAATTTCAAAATTAAAACAACAATCTAAAGGTGATTTAAAAATACCTACAAGTGAACGTATATATATTTGGTGTCAAGATATATCAGACGATGATAAAACTGAAAAATTACCAATATTTGTTTCAAAATCATGGCCAATTGGTAGAATGTTAGACAGTGCGTGTGATTTACTAAAAATTAAAAATAACAATAATAAAACAACAGATATAAATGAAAAATTAACTATATTTAGACTACGAAGAAAAGATGAAATTTTGAAAAATGAATCTGATGATGCTGAATATATATATATTCAATCAAATGGTAGAGTAATTAAAGAAATTAAAGATGGTGATACAATTTTTATTGTCAAAGGTATAACTTCAACCCTGATCTAAATTTTATATATATATTTATAGTTCTAGAACATTTGTAAATGCGCAGCAAACTTTTTCTCGAAGCCTTTCATACGCGCATATATTAAAGTTTCTTCTAGAATTTTCTTATTAATGCGCAACTGAAAATTTTTATATAAACAATAAGAAATTCGATGCCATCTCCCATGTGGCTTTATTTTATAAATCATATTTTTATAATATATGACAAGTTAACCGTTTTTTGTTATTGTTTTTACTGTACGAAAATGTATAATTTTGAAACAAGGTAAAAAAGACATACCGTAATTTATATTCATATAAAAGAAAAAGAAAAAAAAGCAAAAAAAAAGAAAAAAATACTGCCATATATTATAGCAAGAACAAAAAAAAAATTTTTTATATAACCCATATTATATAGTGTGTGTGTAATATATATATACTATATATATTGTTTTTGTAAAACCCATGCAAAAAGAAAAAAAACCCAGCTTTTTCTATATAAAAACCCTAATGACTAGATAACCATTTTTTATAATTTTCTGAAGTACAACTTGATAGTATATCACTTATATTAGTTGCATTTGATCTATATTCAGATTTTTTAAAAGAATCATGAAATGGATGTGAATGATTCAAGTCTAATCTATTTGAATCCAAATCATTCTGAACCAAATTTGAAGAGGATAAAATTGGTGAATCATATGATAAATCATTGTATAAAGGTGACTTTAACTTTGATGAACAACTGTAATTTATAGATGTTGTATTGTATTGAGGTGTTAATAAAGGTGATATTATACCTGGTATACTCTGCTGCTGTATATGACTATGTATAGATGAGCATGTAGATAATGTAGGTGAGGATGTTTTAATTAAATCTGCAGATTTACATTCATCTGAACAGTAAACTGAATCTGATGAACAAATCTTTTCACAGACTAAACAGTAATCGTTGAATGGTGACATGTATGTATGACTGTATTGATAGTATGACTGTATGATAGTATGACTATATGACTATATCTGTATATCTGTGTATATGGATATGTGTATATGGATATATTTGTATATCTGTATATATATGTATATATGTAATGAATATCTTTAAAGAAGAAAGGAAAAAACTAAATATATATATAAATCAAATCAAATCAAATAAAAATATACAATAAAACTAAAAAGTGGAATATAAAATTTATTTATAGTACAAATTAAAAAAAAAAAGTATGACACATGTACCCACAATTTATAAAAGAGTCATACAAAATTTTTTAAAAACGTGTGAAAAATTTAAAAAAAAAAAAAAAAACGTGTGGAAAATTGAAATTTTTTTTTTTTTTATCACAAAAACACACAAAAAATGTAAATAAAGAAAATCAAAAAAATTTAATTTAAGCTGAAAATTTTCTCTTCGCCCCGATAAAATTCAAAATAAAAAATTTAAAAATACAAAAAAATTTAATGGGATTAGCGGCATGGAGAGAAGGAGGAGCAGGAGGAGGAGCAGGAGGAGGAGCAGGAGGAGGAGAAGGCAGAAATACGTACGTACACACACGAGGCCGGAGGAGGAGGGAGGAGTCGCGAGGTGGCATATAGACATTGGCGGTACGGGAGTTGGCAACTTCGAGGGGAGTTAAGGAATTAATTGAGGTATATACCGCGTACGTACGTACGTACTTACTTACGTATATACGCCATGGGCACATAATAAGCCACAAATTGATCATTTAATACAAATTAGGAAATTTATTTGAATGGAGGCATATGGAATTACAAAGAATGACGCGAATTTTTTTAAATAAAAATAAAAATAAAAAAAAATTTTCCATAAATTTCTTTGTGAGTGAATTTGTCTAGAATTTTGCTGTATATACAAATTCCACGTGATGTAAGTGAAATTATACACAATTTAAATGTCTAGACTATTTGACACATGTCATGTTTCATATTTGTATATAATTTATATTATACATGCTTATATATAATATACATTATATAATATATAGTATTTACTATTTACTATTTAGTATTTACTATACTGTTCAACATATATGTTTATATTATATATTATATAGTCTATTGAATAGAGGGGTCGGGGTCCCACGGTGATACTCCGATTAGACCGAATTTGAATGTTGCCTGATTCAATTTTATGGGGATCGATATTTTGGCGGGTGTTTTTGAAAATCCATCATTTCATTAATATTACTTAGTGACTCTTTTGAGATATTTTATATAGGTTAGTGTATAAGCCATTTTACCACATTTTATTTTTAAACAATACTTATCTTTAGATAAGTACGTATGATTGCTATCTATAAGTATATATATATATATATAATATATATATAATTATATATTATATAAATATAGTAATATACTAAAAATATGTTGACTCTTCAATGTAAAGATACTTAAATTTTAGTAAACTTTTAATAGATTAGTCACTATAAGTTTAATTAATGTTGGGTACTTAAATCACAAACTCAACTCCACTTCAATTTCCCCCCTTCCCCAAAAGTAAAAAAAATTGTACGATGATTTTCATAATTGCACTATAAATAAAAATTTCCCTTTGAAATTTTTAAAATTCCTCGATGCAGGCCTAACTAAAAATTTTAGGCCCGTTCGGTAATAAAATTTTGTGTGGAGCTACGAGCACTGCAATATTGTGTTTCAATTTTGATGGGTTTTTTTTAAAAAAAATAGTGTATACGTGGTTTGTACTAATGTATCATTACTTAATTTATATACAGTATTTTAACGAAAATTGTCTAGAATTATTTATACAGTGAATGAATATATATATACTAATTTAAGCTTTGGCATTTCTTCTTCTAACTCTAGTTGCAATTGATCCACCTATAACTTCATCTTCTTTACTTATTTTTAGTATTTCTTTATAGTCTTCACTATCAATTGATAATTTTTTATTTATTTTTAATTCATTTGCTTTATTTTTAAAATTTGTTTCATCCACATTATGTAATAAGAAATGTGATGTTAATTCTAAAATTAAAATAAATAATGAATTTAAAATTGCTAAACAGTAATTTGAAATTGTTAATCCAATATCTAACCATGATCCTTCAGTTTTAACTAAAAAGAAGAAATTTAATGATAGTAAATCACTCAATGAAATAATTAATGTTGATATACTAAATAATTTCAAATTTAATTTAATATTCATTAATCCTAATCCAATACTTAATATAACGTATGGAATAATTAATTTTAACATTAGTAATGCACCCATTGGGAATGGATCAAATATTGGTAATAATCTATAAACTGAATCTAATGAAAATGATGAAATTGATGCAATATTACCAGTACCGAAAAATGCAATTTGTAAGTAGAAAAATCCAATAATTGAAATACGTAATAGTTGTAACCAATTATTACCTTCATTACCTAAAATTGATTCAATTTCAATCCATTGTAAAATTAATGATGAATAAATAACATAAAATAATGTCTCAAATGAAATTGTTAATATAACAAAAGTTGGTGAAAATGTTAAAAATATAATTAAAAATCTAACTTTATAATTTTTATTTGAATTAAAATGGTGTAAAATTGGCATAACTATTAATGAAATTACTAAATTTATCCATCCTAATAATTGTGCATCTTTAGGTAAACCATCTCTATTTTGTAATGAAATAATTGCTTTTGAAGTTGAAATTAATGATAGTATAACTAATCCAATTTGGAAAATAATTAAATTTTTAGTATAATTTTTCAAATAAACAGTTTTAGTTAAATAGATTAAACTTATAATTGAAATTACTAAAATTAATAAGCCACCAATTAAAATTAATGGTAGTGATTCAGTCTTGACAGGATTTTGTGATGGGAAATATGACATTGCAATTGAAGTTGCTAACCATGGTAAAAATTTATAAATTGAAATTTTGGAAATTAAAATTGGATAAATTCCTAATAAAAAGAAAAAATATGTGAAAATATCTCTATTTGTAAAACCATATGTTATACCTTCAAAAAATCCAACAATTGAAATAACTATAATAACAATTGAAATTAATTTTAATCCTTTGAAAAATTCAAATAATCCTTTAATTAGATCTTTCTTCATATTTAAAATATTATTCCAGAAAAAAATTGGGAATGCTAAGTACATGTAATAATTAACTGGTGAACGTTGATAAAATAATACATAGGTTAAAATTGAAGTTATAATACCAAAGAATAAATAGTTTAAAATATTACTTTCTTGCTTTGGTAATTTGTTCTCCTCTTCACTTGGTAAGATGAATAATTGTAAAAATATAACAAATGAATAAATGATCCAACCAATAAAACCTAAAGTGACAATACTTCTAAGTAATAACCAATTGTATTTTTGTAAATAATCTAAACCTCTTAAAGTTGTTGCCATAAATATTTCAATTAATTCAATAACTTGAGGTTCAACAGATTGATCACCAAGTTCAATTAATTTAATTAATGATTCAATTTCACTTTTAAAATTATCAATTGATTTAATTTCAAATTCTGGGAATGGTTTAAAATTAAATTGACTGTTTGAAACTTCTGATAATTTAACTAAATATTGTTCCAATATACTTAAAGAATTTGAATATAATCCTTTAATCTTGTCACTTTCTGGTACATCAAGGTATTGAATTGGTAATTCACCAACTGAATTGGAAGGATAATTTAAACCAATTAAATATGACATTAAAGATGCAATATCAGCCTGTTTAACATCGTTTCTTTTAATGTTATTCAATTGCCAAGTATTCATTTCATCACCTTCTGAAGTTAAATATTCATTGTCTAATGGATCAATTATTGTTGGTTTTTGACAACCTGCACCCCAACAAACTAATGGAGTTCTAGTATTGTTTGGATGACCATCACCATGAGATCCAAAATCACTCATACCATGATCTGCGGTAAAGATAAATGCTGTATCTTCATCACCAAAAAATTTATTAATCTTAGGGATTAATTTTTTTAATTCTAAATCTGTATTTTTAATATTATCATAATATTCACTTGAATATGGTCTATAAGAATGACCTGAAGTATCAGTTCCTAATAAATGTAAGAAGAAAACATTTTTATCTTGTCTAATTTGTTCGTTTAATTTAGAATCAACTGTTGAATTTTCAAGTAATTCATTTAAATGTTTGAAAACAAATGTATCTAATTCAATTGATGAAGATGTGAAATCTTCAAATTCATGTCCATACATCCATGTATCAACTCTATTTTCATCAGATGCACCAGTAGAAAACATTGGTAAAATATCAGGTGAACCAAATGAATAAGTATGAGCAGATTGATTGAAAACAGAGTCAAAATCAACAGGATTCTCTTTCCAACCTTTGGTAACTGCACTAACATCTTCATAAAAACCCGCAATCATAGCAACATGACCAGGTCTAGACTCGGTTGGCATTCTAGTATGTGATATACCATATGTACCTTGTGTTTGAATAATTGATTTTAAAAATGGTGCTAAATATTCATTACTGTCACTACCTGGATAATAAACTTCTCCAAGTGTTTTATCTGCCCTTTGACCATCACCAACAATTAAAAATAATCTCTTTGCAGGTGGATTCTCAGTTGATAAGTGATGTTTCATACCATGAACCAATGGTGAAACAAAATAAATATCAAAGATTGACCATAGATAAAGTAAGTGAAATAAAACACCAACTAAGAGCAACAATGCTCTCTTTGATTTCAACATTTCAACCATATTGTGAATGGATGATAATATTTATCTAAAATATATATATATAACTGTATATATATATATAATATATATACAACACCAAATAAAACAAAACAATCTGTTTCCCCTTTTTCAATAATATAAATTTTAATGAGGGAAATTTTGTATGAGAGGAAAAAAATTTCAAAAATTTCTTGTGCGTGTTTACATTTTTTGTTTTCAGTTTTTACGTGTTTTATTTAGCCACCATAAGTATATAGTATATACTATATAAACATATATTAATTATATTATTATAGAGGATGTATATAACATATAACCTACAAGGTTATTCTATAATCACGCGTATTATATATATATATATATATATTATATAACCAATACAACAAACAGCATACTTTTAAAACGTTATCGTGGACTGAATAAATCACATGTAATTATGGAGTATATTGCATAATCAATTACGTAATATTTTTGCATGAGTTTTTGTGATTTTTCTTTGTTTTGCTGGGAAAAAAATTTTGTTGCCAAATAAGAAAAAAAATTCGATGACATTTTGTTCGTTTAAATTAAAAAACATTCTTTTTATTTTTAACTTCTTTTTATCTTACTTTACTTCTTTCAATTGAGTTTAGAAATTAACTATATACTAAAATTAAATTAAATACAATGGTTTCACAAGAATTTACTGATAAAGTATGTTTATTTATTTACTTTGAATTGTTTTCATAAAATGAGCTGAGTTTTTTTTATTTTGTACTTTAAAGTTTGCCCTTTATTCCACCCCGCACTGAATTTTAAATTTTAGTTTTTTTTTTTTAAGAGGAAAGGGAGAATACCATATGCCATAGAGTTATACTAACACAATTATTAGGCTGCTGCTGTCTCAAGCTTAACCAAGAGACCATCTGATGATGAATTATTACAATTATATGGTTTATACAAACAAGCTACAGTTGGTGATAATGAAACCACCAAGCCAGGTGTCTTTGATTTCAAAGGTAAGTACAAGTGGGAATCATGGGATAAATTAAAGGGTAAGTCTCAAGAAGAAGCTGAACAAGAATACATTACTCTTGCTACTGAATTGATTGCTAAATATAATTAAGTATACTTAAGTATATACTATATATATATCTCTATCTATCTAACTATCTTTTTCTTTGTTTGAAAGTTTATTTATAATTCTAGTTGTAAAATCAATAACCATTATAGCTGGCAGTAAGAATGTTGGGATATACAGAGATAGTAAATTCCAAAATTCTTTTGTATTTAAACCATTCAATTCACTGTTAAACCAAATATATGTTAAACAAATTAATGTAGTAAAAGCGGCATTAAATCCATATATTGATAAAATTGGTAATAACCAATTTGAGTAAAATTTCTTACCATTTTTTAAATAGTTTAATGGTGTAATTATGAAAATTGGAACTTGAAAAATTAATTCAAATAAAACAAATGTTTTCATCCATAATTCAACATCAACTGCTAAGAAATCTTTGTTTTGACTGATGTGAAATTCATTCAACATTATTTGTAATGAATTTTGATAATTTTTTGGAATAACAAATGTTGAATCCATAAAGATTGTAATTGGTAAATGAATTATAAAATACCAGTAGTATATCTTATCTAATATTCTAGTTGACATTGTAATTATTGATTATATACTCTTTCTTAACTTGTATATACACTTTATAAGTATACTCTCTATAAGTATATATTTATAATATATATTAAAAGCTCAGGTAAATATTTATATTTTATTCAAAGGTTGAACGCGCATATAAATTCGCGTTTTTGATATGTTCTCCATTCACCGTTTGATCCGTACGATCCCTGATAAATTTTGCGCTGTGCCATATATATCATCCGTACGCAATTAATTGAACGAAAATTTTGCAAATTTTTAGACCCGACGCGAATTTGAATTGTCGACGTAATATTTAATAATTATATATATCAGGCATTCATGTATATAAATCATGATCTTATTTATTTCATCAGGGAGACTGTTCCAGACAAGTTTATAGTTGTGAGTTTACCAATATTTAAAGATTTACATATTGCACCTACTCTCAATATTGAATACTTTGTATAAACTATAGAAAAAGTTATATGGATTTATTTTATTTATTTATAATTTCAAACTTTTACTTTTTAAAAGCTAAAGTTTTATACTTGGTTAAAAATTAAAAAATTAAAATTGAAAATTGAGACTTTATGATTTATCTTAAATCATTTAATGAGTTTGAGTTTACAATACCAAAGACTAGAGTCACATTAACCAATGGTTTTAATAATTATAATTCATTATCAATTGTCAACTCAAAATGTCAGAGTCTGTAGTAAAGACTCAAATAATAAATTTCAAAAATTAACTTATTCAAGTACAACATAATTTCTGTTGCTTGCTGTTTACATATATTATGTAATATAGTATATTACTGACATACTGTTTACTTAATATTACATAATACAATATTAAATTGTAGTTGCTACACCGCCTTAATATACACGACATTCTCAGTCTCGATGTGGGGTATCCTGCATATAAAAAATTATGATGCATTACAAGAAAATTAAAAATTTAAATAAAAAGAACGAAGATCACAATTGAGTATACAAATTGTATATAGATGAATTATATAATCTATGGAGCGGTAAAACCATTATTTGCGAATAAGTTTTGACCAGTCATCCAGTGACCATCTTTAACAAGGAATTTAATAATTGGAACGATATCTGAAACTTCAGTTAATCTACCAGCTGGGGTAACAGTCTTAAAGTATTCAACTCTTTGTTCAGTTTCTTGACCATATAAAAATGGAGTATCCATTGGACCTGGAGAAACACTGTTGTAAGAAATTCTCTTTGTATCTTCTTTTGATAAAGCTTTGATGAAGGCATGGACAGCAGCTTTAGCAGCTTGGTAAATTGAGTAACCATCGGTATAAGCAGCTAATAACGAAGTGGTAACAGCAACAACTGCACCATCTTCAGCAACAGTTCTTGAAGCTTCTCTTAAGAATAAGAATGCAGCTTTAGTGTTAACATCAAACATTTCTTGGTATTCATCTAATGAAACATCAGTTAGGTTCTTACGTAAAACTTTACCAACATTATTAATTGCATAATCAACTTTACCAAAAGTGTCAAGACCTAATTGGAATAATTCTTTGTTAGCAGCTTCAGTACCTAAATCACCTTGGTAGTAAATAGCTTTAATTGAGTATTTTGAAATTAATTCTTCAACTAATGCGACAATGTTTGATTTTTCTTTATCTGAATGGAAGTGTAAGACTAAATCTGAACCTTCAGATGCAAATGCAATTGCAGTTTGCTTTCCCAAGTTCTTACTAGCACCTGTAATTAATGTAACTTTACCTTTGAATGACATTTTTTATAATAATTTAATAATTGATTGAATTGTTTAATTGAATATAAATATAAAATTGAATAAATTGAGAATAATTTAAAATCAATTGATGATGAAAAACAGCTGTATTTATATACAAATTAAACGATAACTTCAGTACAAATTGTACAATTAAAAAGAAAAAAATAATATAAGCGGATTTTGTAATTTCTTAATTCCTGTTGTGTATAATTAAAATGTCGTTCACTAACCAATTATTACGGAGTTTAAATTTAATTTTACCGTTTACAACAAATTGGCTTTGAAATTTTGATACATTCCAATAATTTGATTCCATAATCCATTTCATAAATTTCAGTTGCAAAAAGAATTATATAGTATCAAGTTTAAATCCGTATTTGCTGTATATATAATTACTTTCGGAATTATGACGTAATTTGATTTTGTTTTATTTCAAAAGACTCTCTCTCCCTAGTTGTAATTTACTATTACTCTATTAGATATTACTGTATCTACCAGATGAATGGAGAGGATGGAGATAATAATTGTTTACAAATATATGAAACGGAGAAAATAGTTTTATTGAGACTAAAATAACACCCTTTGTTCCGAAGACAAAAAAATAACTATACTATACAAATTAAAATAATACAAAACAAAAACAAACAATTAGTAAATCAATAATAGTGATCAACTTGTAAAACAAAAAACAAAATGAGAAACACAGAGACATACAGTCACAGAGACGGTTTAAAATAAAGCTTCTTTTCTCTTTTGAACACTTTCAAAACCATGTAATTTGATCAAATCACCCAGTTTATTTTCATCCTTTAACATGGTATCATGTTCATCTGTCCAGAAACCCGCATAATTATTCAATAAAAGTTCATCATTTCTTAAATAATTTAAAATAGCTTCTAAGAAAATATTTAAATGACCACATGAACAATCAAACCAATAATTTAACCAACGTAATGAAATACCACTAGTTTCACTAATAACTTTAAATAAATCAAATGATGTATTCACAGTGGAACCGAAATCATTGAAGATATTTTCAATTGAAGTTGATAATTCTGCAATATCAACTGAATCCTTACCCTTTAGTGGGATAGGCTCTTCCTTTTTCAATTCTTCAAATGATAAAATCATACTTGCTTCTCCACCAGGTAATGATAAATCTTCATTTAATGCTTTAATTTCATCTTCATTAGCATCTTCAAATAAGTTTGCACCTGTGGCAGCTTCAATTGGTGATTTTGATTTACCACTTTCAATTTCAATACTTTCTTGTTTAGGAGATGCTGAATCATCTTTAATAGTGGAAGTTTCCTTGATATTAACTTCAGTTTCAGTAGTTTCAGCAGGTCCAGCAATTGAAGTTTCATCTTCAACTTTTTGAGTTGCATTTTCTTCATTTTCTTTACGTTCAACAGACACTCTAGCAAGAGCTTCAATTCTTTCCAAATTAGATGCACTTTCTTTTGATTGATCATCTAATATTTCAGATTTAGTCTTTCTTGTCGATGGAGATGTTACAGTTGTTGCTGCAGTTGCTGCAGTACCAGTAACTTTAGTGGCTGCTGTTCTAGGTCTCTTTGCTGCTCTAGTACCTTGTCCTGTAGTTGCCTTTCTTGAACTTAAATTCTTCATTGGATCAGGTTGTTCACCTTTACTTAAAGTTTCTTCATAGTATTTAATATACTCTTCTAAACCATATTTAGATGCAAATTTTCTATATCTATCTCTCCATGACATAGCTGTATGTCTTGGGATTTTTTTAACTAATTTTGCAAAAACAGATTCAGGAACATTATTATCAACCAATTTTCTCTTCTTACTATATTCTTCACTGAAATTTCTAAAATGTAAGATATGTTTACATAATTCATAATCTTCTTCAGCAGTATATTGTGATTTAACTAAATCTGGTAATTGATGAACTTTAACTGGTTCTTTAGTTATTGGATCTAAGATTAATTCATTAGTATTTGGATCAACTTGATAGACATACTCTAATTTATCAGCTAATATTTTTCTATATCTAAATCTAATTGAATTTCCTGTATGTCCACTTAATAGAGGTAATTGTGCAATTTTAGCGAAAAAACTATGAGTTGATCTCAGATTAGGGTTTCTTCTAACTAAATCTAAGATAGCTTCATCTTCAAATTTATTGAATTTTGAAGATTTAATCTTTGGAGTACATATAGTAGTATCAACTGTAGTTGAATCTAAAAAGTCAGGATCTGTATTATTTGATCTTGTTGTCTTTTTAACTTTAGATGGATTTGGAGGTAATGGAGAATTATCTGTATTTGCAGCAGCAGCAACAGCAGCCACAACAGCAACGGCAGCAGCAGCAGCAGCAGCATCAGTAGAATCACCACCAGCAGCAGCAGCACCATTTGTAGATGTTGTCGATGAAGTTTCTAATTTTGGAACAGATGTTGCTAAATCACCAAAATTGATTCTAAGGTTACCTGGTAATTGAGGTGGTCTTTTCAATTTGAAATTTTGAATATCAGGTAATGATCTCTTACGATGAACGGTATATATATAATTAAAAGAATATATATCATTTTCAGTTTCAGGTGGGATATCATTTGCAGCTCTAGCTAACCAAATTGAATCATTACTCATTTGACTTGATGTTTCACCCCCAAGATCGTTAATCATTCTAGTAATATCTTTTTCAGCAGCGGTATTACCCAATAAGAAAAATTTAGAATTTTTCAATAGTTCATTCAATGGAATATTACCAAAACTAATTTCATTTTCAGTGGTTGGTTTAGGTAAAATTGGATTTTGTGGTTCTGGAATAATCTCGGTTGAAGTAGTTGTAACTTCTGTAGTAGGTGAAACTTCAGTAGTTGTGGTAGTAGTGGTAGTTGGAGTCTCTGTAACAACATCAACTGAGACTTGTGCCAATTCTGGATCAACTGCAACTTCTATTTCATCACTAACTACTTTAGATTCACCAACATCTTTTGGTTCAGCATTTTTCAGCTCAGTTTCTTTGGTTTCAGTTTCCTTTGATTCTTCACTTGGCTTTGTTTCAGTCTCTAATTCTTTAGCTTCTAAAGCTGCAACGGCAGCTGCAGCTGCAGCTGTTGTTGCTTCAATGGATGTATCTATAGTTGAAGGCAAAACATTAGAAGTTTCCTCTGCTGGTGCATCAATTGAAGACATCTTTTCAAATAGTTTCTATAATTGGATCTAATCCTTCTTCTTTAATTGTAATTCCCCCAGAGTTACAAAAAAATATTTGGCGTTCTTATCAAAAAAAAAAAAATACAAAAACAATCTGAAAATCAAAACAAACACCCAGACACACAGTAAAATTTCAACTTTTTAAAAGAAATTTTTTTTTTTTTGTATTTGAAAATTTTTAAAAAAAAACTTTTGCAAGTGTAAAGTTGTTTAATTACCAAACGAAAAAAAAAAAATTAATTTATAGTCTTATCAGATTAAATTTAAGATAAAGCTATAGGTTAATTTGTACAAATGTTTATTAACGTGTTAAACGGAGAGAAGAATATATATTTAAAGAAAATATTTAAAGGAGAGGGGGAATTGAAGGGCAAAAACAACAACAAAAAAAAAGAAGAAAAAAAAAAAAAAGCAAAACAAATCGAAATTTTTATAGTAATATCGTCATATTATGTAATCAATTACATAATCTCCCCATTTTGATCTCTCTAACGGAATAGATTGAGATGATGATGATTTACAGATAGATCTTTTTAATCATAGCTCATTAAGATTATCGTTGTATATATAGTATTATATATTAATATTTGAATTATATGGGATTAACCGAATGGGGTATCTTCAGTTCTTTGTTCTTCCTTTTCTATGATAATTTCTTTTGATAAAAGTTTCTTTAATTCATTTGTAATTGGTATTTTATTAGAATTTTTCAATGAGTTAATACCTAAACCTTCATTTTTTCTTTCAATTAATTGAACCAATTGTCTAAATTTCAAAAATAACAATTCTGCTCTAATTAATAAATCTTGTAAATCTAAAGATCCACTTAAATCATTCACATATTTCAATATTTGGTCAAATTGATTTAAATTATTAATTATTATACTTGAATTTTTTTCCAATATTGCCAATGTAAAGAATAAGATAAATTGTGAAGAGTAATAATCTGTCCATAGTATTTCCCAAAGTTTCATAGTTTCATTAAAATTAAATTCTCTCTTGAACCAAACTAATAACATTCTGAAAAAGAAGAATAAATTATTTGAATCACATTTTTCCAAGTGAATATATAATTCAGGTAACATAAATTGAACTAATTCAGTTAGTGTAATCATTTGTAATTTCATTCCACCTAAATCTTTCAAAAAATTACGTTCCATTCTTTCCATAAAATTAACAAATGCCCAAAATGATAAATGTTCATCTCTAATATTAAAATATAATGGTGATAATAAATCAGTCATACCTTGAACATAACCTAAATTTCTGTTTAATTCATTATAACTAAACAGTATATCTCTCATTTTTAATAAATGTGGATTTAAAATATCAACATCATCATCTTCATCATTTGTTGAATCAATTGGTTTGAAAATTTCAATTTCTCTATCTGTTCTCTTTATATCTTTGTCAATTCTTATCTTTTGATCTTTCCAATATTCACTATCTCTTTGATTTTCAAGATCAAATTTCCAATTTTGTTTATACTGTTGGTAACTTTCATTTAAACTTTCATCAAGTTGTATTCTTTCCTCTTTTGATGTATCCCATGGATAAACTCCCAATAAAAATAACCAAGCTTCTTTTCTAACACAATCATCTAAACCACCATGGAAAACTCTATCTTTTAATTCATCAACTGTAATTTGTAATCTACCAGTATAATCGAAAAAACTATCCCATTCAATTTGAGTAATTGGTTTTAATCTAGTTGCTCTAGAAACTTCTAATGGAGTTAATGATATAAAACTATCACCAAATTCAGAACGAATTAATTCTTTATAGTAATCATTACCAATGATAACTTTCCTTGATTTTTCAGCTTCTTCTTGAACAGATAATGCCCATTTGGCTAAATAAACATTAGCACTATCAAATTCATCTCCAATTACTTTAACCTCTGGTTTTAATAATAATTGTTTAACACTATTTGGAATTTTATCATTTTCAACAACTTTACCAACTTTTTCTTTGGCAAATTTACTAACTGAGGCTAATCCACTTAAAACTTTCCATTTGGTACTGTTTAAAAAATTACTCATATTTTTAGCTGCATCTTTAAATGGATCAATATCTGCCGGATTATCAATCACATTTGGAATAAAATTAATTAAATCTTCTTTTGTAGGATTAACTAAAATCATTGCCTTCTCTAAAGATGATGATTCCAAAACACAGTAAATTTTTAAACAACTTATAAATCTATCTCCACCCCAGTATAATCCACCTCCTGTATTTTCTGCAAATGGACTAAAATCTTTACTCTTAAATTTTTCTTCCCTTTTAGTACCTGGACATTCATCATCGTGGAAAAATAGTGCTGGAACATTTTCAAGAGAATCTCTTGCATGTAATAATATAGAACCATACCATAAGCTTGATGCTTTAGGTCTAATTTGTAAACTGTATAAATTTGATATAGAAATGGCAAATGCATATGAAGATAAAGATGAAATTCTTGGTCTATCTATAAATTTATTAATCTGTGGTTTATGATTGGAACTTTGCATTGATGAATTTTTACCATTTGAATCATCACTTTGACCATAAAAATTAAAATTCTCTCCATCTAATCCATATAAGTCAAAATAATCTAATGCTTCTTTATCTTCAACATTTAGATCAGACTCTGGTATATATGCAATAACAATATCTTGATTTGAACAGTTTTTAAAAGGTTTAACTATGACTAAATAACCTGGAATATTATCTTTCTTTGAAGATGTAACATGAATGTAAACTTTTGACTTTGTAAACAGTAATTGTGCTTTCCCAGGAGGGAAATTTGACATACTACTCATAATATAAACTAACAATTAATATCTACTTAGATGATCGAAACTAATAAATAACTTGTTAATAACTTTATAATATCAACGAAATCTCTAAATATATATCTTTAAATATATCTATATATATATAAATAAATGTAATTTCATAAAAAAAAGGCTTCTCCAGGTTTTCTTTTTCTTTTATTTAAAATTTTCCCTGTGGGTGGTAGCTCGTGATATATGATTGCTTTTGCCTTCTCTCCGGTAAAAAAATTTAAAGGCTGAGGGAAGTAAAATAAATGGCCGTACGGGGGAGTGATCCTGGAGGCTGAGGGATTAATACATGACTTTTAAGTATTATATATAATTATAAATTTACTTATTATAAAATGGTTAATATCTATAGGATTACATTGTATAAATTAATATATAAATACTATATATATGAATTGATTAACCAGACTCTTGCTTTAATTCTTCAGTTCTTTGTTTCATTATTTCTTTATATGTGGTGCCACTATCACTAGATGTATTTGTAATTGTTTTATCACCATTCATATTCCCACCAGAAGTTCCATAAGCATCTTTATGTAGACTACTATGTGGGTAATAATAAACATGAACAGGTGGGATATAATAGTTTGGTTTAATAGGATAGTATTCGTATCTTCCTGTGTTTGAACTATATTTAACACCTTCGTTAAAATTTTCATTTACAGAACCATCTGATTGGAAATCATTAGTATTAACCAATGATCCTTGAATTTGGTGGGGTTGTCTTTGTTTCAAGTCATTACTGTTATTGTTATTATTTTCATTATTTTCATTATTATTAGTATTATTATTAGTATTAGTATTATTAGTATTATTTTTATTATTATTATTATTCTTGTTATTTGGCGTAGATTCAGAACTTGATGTTTGTTGACGTTGTTTACCTTCAAAAGATGGAAATTGTTTAACTGTTAGATAGTCATCTTTTGAATCAAATATTGAAGTTGGCATATCTTTTGTAATTAAAATTTCATTTCTATCACTGTAAAATGAAGGATTACGACCTCTCACTGAAATGGCATGCGACGTTAGCTTTAAAAGTTTTATAAAAGTAGGAGTTGATGATGGTGGCGATGATGATTTCTTCTTTGATGATGTATCATTTAATTCAACTTCTAAATAAATATGAATGTAAAAATAATCTTTAACAACCAACTTACCATTATTTGGAGTTGCCTTTTTGAATTGAAATTTCTTCAGTAAAATTTTCTTTAAATCTGAGAATGGATCAAGATCAATTGTTGATTCATCCATAACTAAACAATCAATTGCTTTATCTTGACTATTTTTTTTTCTATCAAAGACAAGTAATTCAGTTAATTCATCTGAAAAATTTGAAGTTGATTCAAAATTTATTCTAAATTTTGAAATACTCAATTTTTTATTAATTTTTGGACCTGATAACCATTTCAAATATTTTGGAGTTTTAGAAAATTTTAGTGAAACTTCTAGTGAACTAAAATTTCTTCTATAACATATAATTGGGAATTCTTGAGTTTGACATGGTGATAGATATTTTTGATTTAGATAAAATTTACCATCTAAGAAAGATTCAATTCCTAAATTGACTTCTTTATTTTTATCATCAAGTAATTGGAAATTATTGTAATCACTTGACATATCTTCTTTCTTTAGACATAGTAAAGTTTTATAAATTTCTATATCCATTAATGGAGTAGGTTGAATAGTATCAGCATCAGTAGATTTACCAGTACCATTTTCCAGTTTAACCATCTTTGAACTATGATTTTCATTATCCGATTCTGGAGTGATACTACTAGATGGTCTTTTCGAACTCACTTTAACATCGTCATCATCATCATCTTCTTCTATTTTAACTTCTTGGTTCTCTTTTATATCAATAACAGATTCATCATTTTCACTCAAGTTATCAAATGAACTTTTACTCAATTGAAGTGACTGTGGAGAATTAACAACAAAACTTGGAGTTTTAGAATTTGAATAAAACAATTGAGGAACAGTATTTGAATAAATATTATTTTCAAATGATGATTTATTACTATTTTGACGTTGTTGTAAAAAATTTCCTTGTTGATTCTTTTGATTCTGAAACTGTAACTGAGAATTTTCTATTTGATCACTTGGTTGTTGCATTTGAAATGGTTCTGATCCTCTTCCAGAAATTTGCTGTTGATCATCATAAAGCTGTTGTTGTTGTTGTTGTTGTTGTTGTTGTTGTTGTTGTTGTTGTTGTTGTTGTTGTTGTTGTTGTTGTTGTTGTTGTTGTTGTTGTTGTTGTTGTTGTTGTTGTTGTTGTTGTTGTTGTTGTTGTTGTTGTTGTTGTTGTTGTTGTTGTTGTTGTTGCGGCTGTTGAGCAATATCAGGATAATTATCTTGGAATTGCTGTTGTTGTGGCGTTAATCTATATGAAACCCCTGGAGATGAAATAAAAGGGAATGGACCACCAGGATAATTCATATACTCATTTGCATTACGGAAAAATCCTGGAGACACTTGATCTTGTGGAGATTGAAATTGAAACTGCTGAGAATACTGTCTAGATTGTGGCACATACTGATGCGAGTTAAAAAGTTGTTGCTGTTGCTGCTGTAGTTGTGGTTGTGGTTGTAGTTGAGATTGTGACTGTGATAACCTATTTGAAGGATCATTTAAAGCCATATTAGAATATTGCATTGTGATACTAGTACCAGCGCCGGTGCTGTTACCTGCAATACCACTCTGTTGTTGATCTAATCTTTGTGGTACATTGAAAGGAATTTGATGATGATGATGTTGTTGTTGATTATTATTAGACTCTTGTATACCTGTATTAAAAAAAATCTCCGATTCATCAGAAGGAGTTTGTAATCCAACTTGAACAGATGATGAATCATCACCCATACCAGAACTGGAAAGCATCGCCAAACCTGGCATAAACAGTTGTGAAAAATCGTCATCCATCTTTCCAATAGTTAAATAAGACTAAGATGATGGTTTATTTAATAGAGTATCTCTAAATCAATATATATATATATATATGGATAAATAGATAAAAAAAAAAAAAAAAAAAAAAAAAAAAAAAAAAAAAAAAAAAAAAAAAAAAAAAAAAAAAAAAAAAAAAAAAAAAAAAAAAAAAAAAAAAAAAAAAAAAAAAAAAAAAAATAACAACAAAAACAAATATAAAAAAAAAAAAAAAGGAAAGTACAAATCAAAAGTTATGATAACTCCAAAAATTGATATCTAAACTATGCAATACGAGTAATAATCACTATCGGTACTCAAATGAGAAATCATATATATATATAGAAGCTTGATATGTATAAATAAATTATTACGTATATAGTAAGTAGGTATACGTAGGTACGTACATCGTACTCACGTATTATGACACAATATAATATAGAAATATATATATATTCAGTTAAATCCTATATAGAAATGAACTATAACTTGGTCTACTATTTGTAATCCACTTGCACACATTGAAGTTCTATTGTTTAGATGCAGAAGAACAAAAAGGTATTTTAATTTGCGGCTTGATTATTTTTAAATGAAAACTTATTAAAAACACAACAATTTGACTTCAATTGTGTATATATATAATACAACTGTGTGTATATAATTAATTGTTATGTGGATGAGTCTATACATAGTTACTACAATATACTATACATGTATGATATACAAAGCTTTATTTGATATATAATATGTAATACATATTTCCAGGGAAACACATATAAGGATATATAATATATATTATATATATTAAAGAAGGATACGGCATAAACACATAGGAACTTCTACAGCACTGCCGAATGCACTATTATTATATAACAATATTATATATATACAGTTTATATAACCTATACTTAATATATATATATATATACAGTACTGTATACTGAAGATCGGTTTATTTATTTTATATATCTCGGAAGTATAATATTTAAAAATTGCTGATGCGTTATATAAAAATTATGGATATACCATTAATTTTCCCACGCATTAATATAAATTGTATATATATAATATATATATATTTTATATAAAGTTTTATTACAACGGGTAATTATAAAGAGAGATAGCCACACATATATACGTACACACATTAACGTGCACCATGTCAGTGTAGCTAAAGCTGCAAGTTGAAAGCGAGGATTCTGGGGAAAGTAAAAGTGGAAATGACAGGGAAATGGGGGGAGGAGGGGGGGGGGGGGAATGGAAGGATTGGAGGCCGCCATATCTTATAGGACACCTGTGAATTACATTATATATAATAATATATCTATTGAATCACAAGGTAATATTAAGATGGCAAGTATAAACAATGGTGCTATATATTATATAATATATATTATATATACAATAAAGAAAATCTTTTATAAAATTACACATAATTAACATATATATTCAATATATATGATATGGATAATTGAATATAAAGAAAGCAAATTGAGCGCTAAAGATTCAATATTTAATTGGTACACGTACCTATGTTTATAATTTCCATAGTTATAAAACTGACTCTGTATATTTCATTAATCTACTCATATGT
Source organism: Ogataea piceae (assembly GCA_030567815.1). Classification (NCBI taxonomy): domain Eukaryota; kingdom Fungi; phylum Ascomycota; class Pichiomycetes; order Pichiales; family Pichiaceae; genus Ogataea; species Ogataea piceae. Next base: position 22,387 of record JAJLSX010000053.1, on the reverse strand, counting down.
ATATAATATATATATATTTATACCACTATATATTATATTAGTATATAGTATATACTTCAGATAGGAAAATATGTATATATAAAAAAAAAACGGTAAATATTTAACATCCACCATACAAACATGAACTATAACTATATATAGGCAACGGTGCAACGTGCGTATATACTATATAATATATATAACGCACTTTGTGTATATTTAAATTGTACACATACATGATACATATGTACGCTATAATAGAGAACTTCTTTTTAAGTAATTACGCAAAAAACTAAAAACACACACGTGATACAAGTCATCCATTAGATGATTCTACACGTGATAAAATGACATGTGCCCATAAATATGGTAAATATTCCCGCGGGTGAGCGTGAGCGCAATTTACTTAATTTGCAATTATAACGGCGGTTAAAAAGAATTTGTACGTACACGTACGTACGCATGAACAATGAAAAAAACTTTTAATCAGGGCGCGATTAGCAGAGATAAAAAAAAACATTTTAAACCCAATGATACATCGATTACATAATATATTAATATTGTATATCGTATTATATTTCCAAACATGGCGGTTGGTTAAATGCATGAACTCTATACGGTTTTATATATTATTATATAATAGTATGATTTAATTTTCAGTGAATATTTTCCTTTTTTATTTTTATTTTCTGTTTGTCTTATAATATACTATAATATATAATAATTAAACTACATTATGACTAGTGGAATTACAGTTGCAATTGATAGAGGTGGAACTTTCACCGATTGTGTTGGTAATCCAGGATCAGGTAAACAAGAAGATGATGTTGTTATAAAATTACTTTCTGTTGATCCACAAAATTATCCAGATTCAAATCTTGAAGGTATTAGAAGATTGCTTGAAATTTTTACTGGTGATAAAATACCAAGAGGACAACCTTTAGATACATCTTCAATTGAATCTTTAAGATTAGGCACAACAGTGGCTACAAATGCACTATTAGAAAGAAAAGGTGAAAGATGTGCTTTAATTACAACTAAAGGTTTTAAAGATATTTTACGTATTGGTAATCAATCAAGACCAAATATTTTTGATTTATCAATTTCTAAACCTGATAAATTATATGAATCAGTTGTTGAAATTGATGAAAGGGTAACTTTAGAAGATTATGTTGAAGATCCTAATAAAATTTTTACAGATCCATCAACTGATGAAAAAAATTTAGTTAAAGGTTTATCAGCAGAAACTGTTAGAATTTTGAAAAAACCAAATATTGATGAAGTTAAATCACTATTAACAATTTTATTTAATTCAGGTATTAAATCAATTGCTGTTTGTTTATTACATTCATATACTTTCCCAGATCATGAAATTTTAATTGGTAAAATTGCACAAGAGATTGGGTTTACCCATATCTCATTATCTTGTCAATTATCTCCAATGATTAAATTTGTTCCTCGTGCAAATTCATCTGTGGCAGATGCTTATTTAACACCTGAAATTAAAAAATATTTAAGAGGTTTTGAATCTGGATTAAAAGATGGTATTGCATCAATTTCAACTGGTAAAAAAAATGGTGTTAAATGTCAATTTATGCAATCAGACGGTGGATTAGTTGATGCTTCATCATTTTCAGGTTTAAGGGCTATATTATCAGGTCCTGCAGGTGGTGTTGTTGGTTATTCAAAGACTTGTTTCAACTTAAAAAATAATATTCCATTAGTTGGTTTTGATATGGGTGGTACTTCAACAGATGTTTCAAGATTTGGTGATGGTAAATTTGATCATGTTTTTGAAACAACAACAGCTGGTATTACCATTCAATCTCCTCAATTAGATATTAATACGGTTGCTGCTGGTGGTGGATCAATTTTATCTTTTAAGAATGGATTAATGCAAGTTGGACCTGAATCTGCATCTTCACATCCTGGTCCAACATGTTACAGAAAAGGTGGTCCTTTAACAGTGACAGATGCAAATTTATTATTAGGTAGATTAGTTCCTGAATATTTCCCTAAAATTTTTGGTCCAAATGAAGATCAATCTTTAGATATTGAAGCAACAACTGAAAAATTTAAGATTTTAACAAAAGAGATTAATGATGCCCATCCAAATTTACCCCCAATGTCAATTGAAGAGACTGCATTTGGTTTCTTAAAAGTTGCCAATGAAGCAATGTCAAGACCAATTAGACAATTAACAGAGGCTAAAGGTTATGTTTTAGCTAGTCATAGATTAGTCTCTTTTGGAGGTGCTGGTGGTCAATGTGCTTCACAAGTTGCCGCTTTATTAGGTATCGATACCATCTTAATTCATAAATATTCATCTGTTTTATCTGCTTATGGTATGGCTTTAGCTGATGTTGTTCAAGAAGTTCAAGAACCTTCATCCCATTTCTTGAATGATGAAACTAAATCAACATTACAAGAGAGACTATCTGTTTTGAAAACAAGTGCTACAAATTCATTGAAAACTCAAGGTTTTAACGAATCTGATATTCACTATGAAGAATATTTGAATTTAAGATACCAAGGTACCGAATCTGGTATTATGGTTTCTAAAGGATCAGGATGGGATTACGAAGAAAGATTTTGTGATTTACACAAGAGAGAATTTGGTTTCTTATTTGAAAAGACAATTATCGTTGACGATATTCGTGTTAGAGCTATTGCTAAAGGTTTAAATAGAGATGAAGTTGACATTGATGAACAGATTGAAGAATTGAAATTAAATTCTAACATTCAATCAGTCTCTAGTGATAAGTGTGAATTTATTAAGAAATCATTCTGGGAAAATGGAGTTTTAGATACCCCTGTTTATAGATTAGAAAATTTGAAAGTTGGTAGTGAGGTTAGTGGTCCTGCCATCATTGCAGATGGTACACAAACAAATGTTATTCCTCCAAATGGTACTGCTTTGGTGTTAAAATCCCATGTTGTTATTACTTTACATAAAGATACCACAAAACAAGCACCAACTTCTACTAATACTGAAGAGACAAAGATTGAACCTGTTCTACTATCTATCTTTGGCCATAGATTCATGGATATTGCTGAACAAATGGGTGTTTCATTACAAAAAACTTCTGTCTCTGTTAATGTCAAAGAGAGATTAGATTTCTCATGTGCTTTGTTTGACCCAGAAGGAAACTTAGTTGCAAATGCTCCTCATTTACCTGTCCATTTAGGTTCTATGTCAACATGTATTGCAACTCAAGCCAAGTTATGGAAGGGTAAATTGAATCCTGGTGATGTCTTGGTTACAAACCATCCATCTGCTGGTGGAACCCATTTACCTGATATTACTGTTATTACACCAGCATTTGATGACGGTGAAATCATTTTCTATGTTGCATCAAGAGCCCATCATTCTGATATTGGTGGTGTACTACCAGGTTCTATGCCTCCAAATTCTACTGAACTATGGCAAGAAGGTGCTGCTATTTACTCTGAGTTGTTAGTGAAAAATGGAGAATTCCAAGAAGAAGCAATGACAAAGATCTTATTAGAAGATCCAGCCAAATATCCTGGTTGTTCAGGTGCTAGAAGACTTACTGATAATTTATCAGACTTGAAAGCTCAAATTGCTGCTAATCAAAAAGGTATATCTTTGATTGGCCAACTTGTCGAAGAATTTAGTTTAAAAACTATTATTACCTACATGTTAGCCATTCAAGATAATGCAGCAACAACAGTTACTAAAATGTTAGATGCTTTGATAGAAAAACATGGTATTGCAAACTTACAATGTACTGACTATATGGATGATGGTTCTCAAATTCAATTGAAGGTCAAGAGAGATCCTGTTGATAACTCTGTTATTTTTGACTTCACTGGAACTTCTAACCAAGCATACAATAATTTTAATGCACCAACTGCAATCACATACTCTGCCATTATTTATTGTTTGAGATGTTTAGTTGACGAAGATATTCCATTGAATCAAGGTTGTTTGAGACCTATTAAAGTTGAAGTTGCAAAAGGTTGTATTTTATCACCTGATGACACTTGTGCCGTTGTTGGTGGTAATGTGTGTACTTCCCAAAGAGTTACTGATACCATCTTGAAAGCTTTCCATGTCATGGCAGATTCACAAGGTTGTTGTAACAATTTCACATTTGGTACCGGTGGTAATGGACCAGATGGTAAATACGTTCAAGGTTTTGGTTATTACGAAACCATTGCTGGTGGTCATGGTGCTTCTGCTACATGGGAAGGTGTTTCAGGTGTGCATACCAATATGACAAATACAAGAATTACTGACGCAGAAATCTTTGAAAGAAGATACCCTATCATCTTAAGGGAATTCTCCATTAGAAAAGGCTCAGGTGGTAAAGGTGCAAATAACGGTGGTGATGGTGTTATCAGAGATATTGAATTCAGAGTTCCAGTTGCAGCATCTATTTTATCTGAAAGAAGAGTTAATGCCCCACATGGTATAGAAGGTGGCGAGTCAGGTAAAAGAGGCCTAAACTTATGGATAAGAAACATAGTTGATGAAGAAACTGGTGAGGTTATTGGAGAGAAAACTATTAGTATTGGTGGTAGATCTACAGTGAATGTTTCTGCTGGTGAAAGAATCGTCATCATGACTCCAGGTGGTGGTGCATATGGAAAACTAGGCGCAACTGAGCTTGAAACAACCACCAAAGTCCATGCTGCTAATATGTTTGCTGGTACAGGTTCTTTATCCCAAAGAACACAAAATCAACTTGAAAACTAATACTTTATAATTACATAAGTTCGTCTAATATAATATTCATGATATTGACAGGGTTATACTTAATTAATAAGAATAATATTGAACATTACTGGCCAATTTGATACATAATATGTATAGACACATCAATTGCTGTATCTGAAACACTATTATAAAAAAATATATACATACAAATCTTCAACTTAGAAGATTTTATTTGGGGTCAAACATTTGTAAAACACTATCTAACTTGACTAACATTTCTTCCCATTCTCCTTCAAAAGAACTCAACACTGTTATAGCACCACCTGCACCACATCTCCAACAGTTGTAATCTTTGCTCGATGTCAAATCATCTCTGTAGTTGAATAACGATCTAATAATAACACTCCAATCAGACTTATCATTGATTGACCAATATCCACAAACCCCAGAATATAAACCTCTTCTTTCATCAAGTTCTAAATCGTGTAATAATTCAACAGATCTTTTCTTTGGAGCACCAGTCATAGATCCAGGTGGTAAAGATTTACAAAGTAGATCAATACCGGTATATTTTGTGTTTTCAAGGTGACCATGAATCACTGAAACTAACTGGAAAACAGTCTGGTATTCTTCAACGCTCATCAATTTTGAGACTTCAACTTTTTCAAGAAGCTGATAAAGATCATGACGTATTAAATCAACAATCATTAAATTTTCTCCAATTTCTTTTGGAATTAATAGTAGTTCACATGCTTTTTTATAGTCAACATCTGGAGTTTTTCTGACCGTTCCTTTGATAGGTCTCATCTCTGACTTATTTTTATCCCACGATATAAATCTTTCCGGAGAAGTTGATAACAACGAAGTATCATCAAAGTTGAAATAGGAAGAATATGGAGATGGGTTTTTCGAAACCAAATTCTTATAGATTTCCCAAGAGTTGATGTAAGAAGGAACGAGTAATTTTGTTGGTCTTGTTAAACATAGTTCATATGAGTCTCCCGATTTTAAATATTCTTGACACTTATAGAAACTTTTCTTGTAAGACTCCTTGTCAGGCTTTATAATTTCAACACTATCATCACCCTTTATCAATGACTTGATTGATGTATTGATTTGAGAAGACTTTGCATTGATCAAAAAGTTAGAAAATGACCCTAACCATTCATCATCGTTCTTTCTTATGGAACACAAATAACTCTTATTTTCCGAGATAACAATAAATCTTTCAATAAAACACAATTTGGTATCTTGAATTTCAGTCGAAGTTAGTTTTTTCAATTTATCAAGGACAATTCCATCTCCTTCTTCATATGAAAAAAATCCAACTAATCCACCAACAAATGGACATTTTTTCAAAATTTCATCCTCAATAGTTGGTTCAAAATGTTTATCAACCATATAATTAGCAATGAAATTCCATATGGTTTCATTTTCACCAAGTTCTGTGGTTGTAGAATCTGACTTATTACCCCATTTACTAACAACCATGCGATCTGGAGATTCTGTTGAATGAGATAAAACATCCGATTCTCCAACAATAGGAAGACCAATGAGGGTCCAAGTACCTGGTGATAATGCACTATTCAAAAGCAAGAAGTTATCTTCACCATTTTGAGCTGCTTTAATACTTTCACACAAGTTTAGAGGGTCAGCTTCAAAAATATCACTCGATAACTCTTTAAATTGATATTCGTAAGACTTTGCAATGATAAAATTCTCAATTAAAGGTTTAGACTTAATGATATGAGAATCTTGCAGTATGTCAACTTTTTCAATAACTCTTGAAGATTTAGTATTAAAAGACTTTGCAATATTCCAAAAATTCTTAATTAAATGTTCACCATTTTTGGAACAGATCGATTCAGGATGATATTGAACACCGTAATGAGGGTAATTTGAATGTTTAACTGCCATTAAAACTTCTTCGCCACCTTCAATAGGATATGTCACTGCTATTGGTACTATCTTTCCATTTTCAACTTCTAAATTATCTTTAACATAGATTGAATGATACCTAACACTGTCAAATTCTTTAGGGAATCCTTCAAATAAAGCATCGTTATGCTTATGTTTTATCTTATAAACTTGTCCATGGATTGGTTCATCTAAATATCCAATTTCAGAATCATTTGCCAAACAAAGAGATTGAAAACCTAGACAAATCCCGAGGATTGGTATATCATGCAAGTTTTCAAATAGGTATGGAATTATCCCCACATCAGATGCATATCTTGGATTACCAGGTCCAGGACCAACCACTATAGCATCAAAAGATTTAATCAAATTTAAAAGTATTTCCTCATCTCTAGGAAGAACATATGAATCATTATGGATAGTGTAAACTTTAGAATTAGTAGAAGATTCAATAAGATTCCTCAAATTGAAAGTGAATGAATCGTATGAATCAACTAGTAATATGGACATTTTGAGCGGGGCAATCGTCTATACAAATTATTTCTCAGAATCCCAATTACTAGTATAACAGGAACTCTATACACAAAGTTGAAATGGAAAGTATTATTGATGAATACTATCTACTATACCACCTCTCAAAAGTAGAAATATTATAGAGAAATTATTGATAAAATAGGGGAAAAAAATATAAAAAAATGAAAAGAAAACACACCCAGAAGGAAAAGAAAACGAAAAAAAAAGAAAGAAAAAAAAAGACAAAACGAATAATTTCGCTGCCTGAAAATTTTATATTTCACAGCCTCGGAATATTCCTTCTTTTTTTTTTTGAAGAGAAAAAATCATTGACATTTCAATTCGTTTTATTTGCTGTAATTTCCTTTTTGTTTAGTGATTTATTTAACAATAATCAACGTGTCATATACATATATTCACACAGATACCTATATACACACACGATAAACAAAGATGGATAACTCTTGCACAAAGATAACTACAACTGAAACTACTAAAACAATTGTTACTACACTGAGCCCGATGTTTGGAGATGATTTCCAACTTCTTTTAACTATACCTAAAATCAAACCAAGTATAGATTCGAAAAATACTATACCAATAACTATTCATATCAGTAAGTCAGGTGCCGAAACTCCAATTGGATGTTACGTTTATAGTATTCCTGACTTGAGACAAAAGACTGATAAACCTCAAATATATCAAACTTTACTAAATAATGCAGAAGAATTACTAGTTGATTTAACAAAGAGAATGGGACAGTTTGTTTCTAAAAAGTATAGAGTGCCAAATTATGTGAGTTTGAGCGGTGATATAGGAATGGAAGATTTTATTCCGTTCTCCAGGGAGTGCTTTAAAATTATCGATGAAAGTTTTGATGCCAATGACGAATCAGCAGCCACTCCAGCTCAAATATAATATTTAGATAGATAAATAGGCACTTATTTATAATTTACAGGTTGGAGGATGTTTTTATATTCTTTTTTTTTTTATACGAACAGAAATGCAACGAGCGAATTTATTATTATAATATCAAGTTTAAGTAAGGGGAGAAAAAAAAATAAACACTAAACACCAACATGATTGAAATCAGTTATGAATGAAATAAAAATACATATTATGACCAGAAATTAAAAACCTGATTAAATAATAATAGCTACGTATCCAATAATAGACTAAAAAATAATCTATTTGAAATCTTTGTAAGTCCATTTTTGGGTAATTTTTGGAGCATACTTTTGTTTTTGTCTAACTTGTTTTCTAGTTTCAATCTTACCTGTATCTTGTAATTTCTTCAAGTTATCATATAACAGATTACCTTCTGGTTTTAATTTTCTTAATGAATCACTTAATTCATCACTTAATTTAACTTCTAAACCAGCTTCCATAGCTAAATGTTTGGAACCTAACTTCTTTGTACCCTTTTTAACTTTCAAAGCATGAGTTTCTTCTCTAGTCAACCCCTTCTTTTCAACAACGACTGGGTTTGTTAATAAATCAGGAAGTTTTGATAATTCTTTCACTTTCAATTTCAATTCCTTTAATTCATTTTCAAGCTTTTGTCTTTCTTTATGTCTTTGTTCTCTATTTCTTTGATACTTTGTCTTTTCCTTGTTTTTAACGGCTGGATTGACAGATAATTTGAATTTTTCACTAGCATCTTCATCATCGTCTTCTTCATCATCATTCTCACCTTCAGCAGCATCACCTTTTTGTTCATCACCTTCTTTTTCTTCTTCTTCATCATCATCTTCATCAATTTCATTATCATCGATGGTATCAATCATATATTGAATCTTCTTTTGATGCTCTTCTAATGCTATTCTTTGATCATCCTTGGACTTCTCTTTGAAGAATTCCTTTTGGATTAGACTTTGCCAGCTTTCAAAAGATGGATTATATGATTTACCTCCATGTGGTAATTTTTCAACTTCTCTAACTGTAATTGGTTGTTCTTTTAAAGTTTTTGGAATAACAGTAGCTGGTGTATAACCTATACTACTATATTTAACTAAAATTTCAGGTTTAACTTCAGCAGGTTTTTCACTTGGATCTTCTTCACCCCAAACGTCATATGCCTTTGAATTTATTAAACCTTGAGATTCAACTTGAGCTTTTGTCTTATCAACACCTTGAACTCTACCAGCAATCTTCATAAGTCTATGAACTTCTCTTTTATCAACACCCTGAATCTTTCTCTTATTTCTTTCAGTTATTAATGCTGGAACTTTTGATGTTTGCTTTAAAATTTCTTGAGATTTTAAAACTTTAACATTATCTTTCTTTAATTTCTTAGTTATCTTTTCATCTGCTTCATCATCAATATAGAATAATTCATTTGAATCTAATTCTTCAATAGCTTTACCATGCTGAATTAATTCTTCTCTTTTTTCTTCTAAACCTTTTTCAATATCGTCTAGATCAATATTCTTTCTCCAAGATCTCTTACCCTTTCTTGAAGATTGTTGCTTTTGTTGTGGTTTACTAGTTCCCATTGTATGTATATATATATATATATATGATTATACTATTAGTTATTCTAATGACTTGAATGTTATAAAAAAAAATCAAAATACAATAAAAACAAACTTATACAAGTAGTAGACTTTTAATAGAAAATTAAAAAAAAAAAAAAATTTCAAAAAAAAAAAAAAAAAAAAAAAATTCTGAAAATTTTCTGAAAAAAAAAAAATTATGCATGAAGCGGCGTAAAAAATATAATTAATTTTTTTAAAATTACGTAAATCGACCCGTCGTTTAAAATCTAATATATAAATATTACATAATTGATTAACTAATCATTAAAATGAGATCTTCAAAATGGGAAATGATCCATTTATAATTTTTATAATTATACATTAATATCTTTGTTTATCTAAATTGTAGCTAAGTGTTTCTAGTTAAATATACAACAAACAGTATGACAATAACTAGTCCAGAAACTTTAATAATTCTTCCATGTCATTCTATCTATACACCACCTCCACAGTTACTTCCAATAACAAACAATAGAACATATCTTTCTTCACCAATTGAAGATGGACCAGGTATAGATCAAGCCGATTGGGAACTTGCATCTTTCCAAATTGAATCCAATGATCAATTGTCATTTATTGCTCATATTTATGAATCTATAAGATTACTACGCGAGGATTCAAATTCACAACTTGTTATATCTGGTGGTTTCACCAAACCTGGTATCAATGACTCCGAGAGTGGTAGTTATTTGAAGATTGCCAAGTTACGTGGATTACTAAGTGATGAAATTTTAGAGAGTAGAATTTCATTGGATGAACATGCTAGAGATTCATATGAAAATGTTGTATTTTCAATAATGTTATTCCATAGTAAATTTGGTAAATATCCTAAATTTATTAAAATTGTTGGATTTGAATTCAAGAGGTATAGATTTATATCCGTTCATTTAAATACTATTCAATTTCCAAAAGATAAGATTGAATATATTGGAATTGGACCTGAATATCCAAGTAAAGAAGAATTATCAATTAAAGATGAACAAGAATGGGAATTGAAAAAAGATTTATTTTTCAAAGATTTACATCAGTGTGAATATAAATTTGCAGTTAAATTATTTGAAGATGATAACCAGTTTGGTTCAAAAGGTTCAAAATTATACACTAAAAAATTAACTAGAGATCCATTGGGTAATGGGAATAAATTTTATAGAGATATGCAAGGACAACAAATAATGTCAAAGTTATTACAGTTGGATGATTTAGATATAGAATTGGCAACTAAAATTTATGAGAATGAAATCAAAGGTAAGTTTGATTGGTTGTAACAATTATATACAAACAAAAAAAAAAAAAATTCAATTATCTTCATAACCATCTAATAATTCACGTAATTTCAAATCACGTTTTTTCAATTCTTCAATCTTATTTAACTCTTCAGTTAAAAATCTAATTTCATTGTCAATATTTTCAAATTTTTTCAAATCTTCATCTATTTTTTTAAATGTAAAGTGATTTGAATCTTGTAATTCTAATAAATAATCATGATATTTTAATAGTGAATCTCTATGACTAATTGTTATAATTGTGAATCCTTTCTTTTTCAACATTTCAAATATAGCATCTTCTGAATCATATGAAATTGCATTTGTTGGTTCATCTAAAACTACAAAACTTTTATTTTGAAATAAAATACGAGAAATAACCAATTTTTGTCTTTCTCCACCACTTAATAAAGTTAACCAATTCTTCTTACCATCACCTAATGTTGAATTTGAATTATAAATTTTAACTTGTTTACCATTAACAACCATTTCTTCAATCAATTGATTTTTCATACCATTTAATACATTTTTTTCATCATCATTTTCATTCAAAGTTGAAATGGCAGGATTATAATCTAATGAACCAAATCTATCAACCAAATAACCTAAACCAACTTCATTTAAAAATCCAATTAAATCATCATCTGAAAAACCTTTTTCTAACATTTCATGATGATTTAAAGGATAAATGATTTGATCCCTTAAAGATCCATTAATGAAATATGATTTTTGTGATACATACATTATATCATTATTTGAAGGTTTTGATAATAATCCTGAATATGAAGGCCATAATTCTGCAATAACTCTAATAATACTACTTTTACCAATACCATTTTTACCCAATATTAATAAATTATCACCTTGACCAATTTGGAATGTTAGGTTTGAAATTAATTTATTTGAATCTGAATTACCTCCAAATTCTGAAGGAACAATAATTGGTATTTTTTCTAATCTTAAACCTGGATAAGTTCTTTGAATTGTACCATTTATAAATGGTGAATTTTGAGATGGATAATAAGAGTATAATTTAGACATTGAAGCAAATGAATTAAATTTCAAAACTGAACCAAATCCTGAATTTAAAATTGGAGCTTGTTGTTGTGAAGAAGATGATGAAACATTTAATGATTTTGGTGTAACACCATATTGGAAATTTGAATCATGAACTTGATGTAAATTAACTAATAATGTAAAGATACGATCTGTTACACCACTTAGTCTACTTATATCTTTAATTGAATACATCAATCTAGAACCTGCATCTGCCATACTTAACATTATTCTTTTATTAACAATGAAATTTTTAATACTCGAATTTTCTTCTATATTATCATGGTGATTGTTATTAATAATTGAATAATCAAATAGAATAGGTAATGAAGAGAAAAAATAACCAAATGCAGGCCAAACACATTTTAAAATATAATTCTCTAATAAACCATAACTAAACTTTTGATTAATTTCAAATGATAAATGATCCAATAAATTTTTAAAGATTTTTTTAATCTTTAATTTTTCAATTTTAATACCTTTATAAAATGAAATTTCTTCACTATTATTAATTAAATTTAAGTTATAATTATAATAGATACCTTCAAATTGAGATTTTAATTTCCACATTTTATTAAAATTTGGTGATTTTGATTTTAATAACCAACCAGTTAAGAAATAATTTAAAAACATACCAATTATACCAATATTACCAATATTATCACGTAGATAAATTGAAAAAAATATTAAATCAATAGCTGGTTTACCAACATTTGAAAAAAGTGAAGTTATTGAATCACTAAATTTTTTAATATCTTCTGTTAAATATTGATCAATATAATTAAAATCTAATTGATAATCTTGTAATTCATTATTATTAAATTGAATCTTATAATAAACCATTCTTGGATCCATATATAAATCATGACAGTAACGAATTAAATTAGTTCTAAAATTTAAAGCTAATCTTTTAGTTAAATAATGAATACCTGAATTGATATAAGATGCAGGAAATGCAAATAAAAACCAATAAACTAAATTTCTCAAAAATGCTCTACCTTTTAATCCAATTAAATCTTTCACTATTTGTCCATCTAATTTGGTAACTAATAAACTTAACCATGTTCTAGCAATTAAACAAATTAATTGTGATATTAAAATGGATGTATTCTTATGGAAAATTTTAGGTATTAAAATTAATCTCCAAATGACATATAATTTTTTCAAAAATTTTGATTCAACAATATGTTGCTGTTTTTTATTAGGTATCATAGCTGATTGAAATTCATTCTCTTTAATAAATTTCTTAAAAATCAATTTATCATGCTCATATTTATCATAGTTAATATTATCAATCTTAACTTTTAAATTTGAATTCTTATATGGAACATAAATAACTCTATTATTATTTGAAATTTTCTTCTTTAAACCATTGTAAAAAAATTCTTTACTTTGAATTAAACTAGTATTAATCTTCTCCCGTCTTCTATCTTTAGAAATTATATATTTAAACTTGATAAAATTTATAAATTTAATCAAATTATAAACCAATAAAATCAATGAACTCGAAGATATTGAAATTAAAAACAACAAAACAGGTTTTGAACTTATATTTATATTTAAAAATTTTAAAACTTTTTGATTCTTCTTCAATACCTTTAACAAACCATCTCTTAAAATACTAAAATTATCATAAAGTATCAAACCTCTTGTTGTAGAAAGTGTTGATATTATCGAAGGCATACTCTATATTCTATAAAATAACAACACATATACACTTGTTTAAAGACAAAAATCTTTTTTAAAACTAATAATAAAAACCCTCTCTAAACAAAAAGGGGATCATAATTGCTATTTAAACAATTCATTATAAATCTTCACATGCTCAAAAAAACACTGAAAATATGGAGTTTAAATTTTACGTGACATTAAAATTGTGCCCATGTGAAAATAAAAATAAAATTTGGGGGGTGAGGAGGGGATGGGATGGAACGGGGGAAGAAATTTAAAATTTTATTTATTTGTGGGGTAAAAAAAAACCGTAAAACCTCAAAAAGAGAAAAAAAAAAACACAAAACATGTTAGATTATGTAATTTGATAAATTTGATTACATAAGTTAATCTGATTATGTCATATATCAAAATTACATAATCAGCAATAAATTGTGATTATATAATATAAATATTACATAATCATTTGGAAATTTTGTAATTTTTTATTTTTTTTCAAATGATTACATAATAGCCAATAAAATTTAAACATTTAGTAATCAAAATATTTGTGGTGTATGGGCTAAAATTTTAAAGTGAATAAAATCGGAATCCTTTCAGGTGTGTGCGTCATACAAATTTTTAAAAATTGCGTTAATGCGTGAATGTCTCCGATTTGTAAATATTTTTTTGGTATGTGATTATATAATCTTTTGGGTGTATTTAAATTAAATTTTGCTTTTCTCGTTTGTTCCTTCTGGCAGTATAATATTATTGCAATTTATTATAAGAGAGAGGAGAGGGACAATTAAGAAAAAATTTATTTATTTATTTATATATAACAATATTAGTAATTCTTCTCTTTGTTATATTATTTATATATATATATATATTTACTTATATTCATACATACACACATATATATATATACATACACATACACATACATACACAATGTCTTTGTCAGCTAGAATACTTAGAAATTATAAACTATGTTTATTTAATAGTTCTAAATTATCTACACCTTATCTACATACCTCTTTTAGATCAATAACAACTTTACATAGGGGTCAAACACAACAGAGCGATGATAGTACCGTTGAATATTTAAATTCAGATAAATGGTCTAAACATTCATTACCTACTTCTATACCCAAGGATGAAACACCAATAGAACCTTTACCAAAGAAGAAGAAGACTAGAAGAAGAAGACAATTAAAACCATTAAAATCAGTCATTACATTAACTCCAAATGCATTGGTTCATTTGCAAAAATTGATGGAATTACCAGAACCTAAATTAATTAGAATTTCAGTTCAAAATAGAGGTTGTTCAGGTTTAACTTATCACTTGGAGTATGTTTCAAGTCCTGAAAAATTTGATGAAGAAGTTATGCAAGATGGTGTTAAAGTTTTAATTGATTCAAAAGCTTTATTTAGTATAATTGGTTCAGAAATGGATTGGATTGATGATAAGTTGAGTAGTAAGTTTGTTTTCAAGAATCCAAACAGTAAAGGTACTTGTGGTTGTGGTGAATCATTTATGGTTTAAATTCATTTATCCATTTGTCCATCTATTCATCTATCCATTCGTCCATCCATATATCCACTCATATATTATTTATTCTTTTAACGATCGCATACGTCTTTATTTCTATTTCTATTTTTATTTTTATTTTTATTTTCTCTCTTTATATCCATATATATATTCGAATAATGAAATTTTTAAACTACAAAATATATTTTAAATCGGGTAGATGTCATTGTATCCGTACCATGGTGTATCATATAGCACGTGATTTGTGGCACATGCGTGGTACATTTCCCGCCTCTCGCATTAAAAAAAATATATATATACGTCTGTGTGCATGCATGTACACGTGTAAACGTACAGCTAAATTTTATCTATTAAATAAATTTTATATATAAAACTATAAAGGACTAGTTTCTCTTTTCAACCATGCAAATTCTTTTGATTTTTTATCTAGTTTTTCATAGTAGGTATTCCAGATTTTTTTATGATAATTATTAATCCAATCTTTTTCTTCAGTGGTTAATAATTTAACATTGATTAATTTTTTACAGTATGGAACTAAAGTGACAGTTTCAAATTCTAAAAATTTCTTACCGTTGAAAATTTCACCATTTGTAGATTCTTTAACATAAAACATATTTTCAATTCTTAAACCATATTCGCCAGGTTTATAATAACCAGGTTCATTTGAAATTAAATGACCTTTTTGTAAAACATTATCATTACAGTATGGTCTAAATCCAATACCAACAGCCATCGAATGAACAGGTCCATATGAATCAACACCATGTCCTGTACCATGTTGATAATCTAAACCAAAATTCCATAAATATTGTCTAGCAATAGCATCAATTTGAAATCCTGTATAACCTTCAGGGAATTTCAATTTACCTAATGCAACATGTCCCTTTAATACAAGTGTATAATTATCAATTTCTTCTTGTAATGGAGTACCAAAATGTAAAGTTCTAGTCGTATCTGTTGTACCTTCTAAAAATTGAGCACCTGAATCACATAAATATATCTTTGATGGATTAATTATTTTACTTAAACCTAATTTTGGTGCATAATGTATGATAGCAGCATTTGAACCTGTTGATGAAATTGTTTCAAATGATAATCCTTTAAAATTTTCTAATGTTGAACGGAAATCATACAATTGTTCGGCAGCTTCATATTCACTAATTAAATCACCATGATTAATTAATCTATCTTCTAACCATGAAAAATATTTAATTAATGCTAAAGAATCTTTAACTTGTGCCTTTTCTTGTCCGCGTAGTTCAACTTCATTTTTAATCTCCTTTAATTGTGCAATTGGCGAAACAACTTGAATGAAATTTTTAGCAATTATACAATTGGTCATTTTCCAGGAAGCTTCATTTGTTAATATAACATTTAAACCATTTGAATTTAAAGATATAGCAGATTTTCTAATATCAAACCAAATTTCATCATAAGTTTTCAATTTACAATTGAATGACTCTAAATATTTAAGTAATTCATTATCATTTTCATGGAATCTTTCGTGATTATCTGTATATAATGTTAATTCATCTCCTTGTAACATCAAATAACTGTAAAATAATGGATTAAATTCAATATCTTGACCTCTTAAATTTAATAACCATCCAATTTGATCCAATGAATTTAAAACTAATGTATTTGAACCATATTCTTTTAAACATTCTTTTAATTTACTCAATTTTGATTCTGTACTTTCACCTGTATATTCTAGACCTAATTTTAAAATATCTTTAAATTCTCTAGGTGGTCTAACTTCAAAGTTATCCCAAATCTTATCAATCAAATTTTCTTTAACTGGAGTTAATAAAACTTTAATCTTATCCTTGTTTGTAGTGCTCGTGGTGGTGGTGGTGCCGGTAGATGTTGGTAATGATGATGATGATGGTGAACCAAGTTTCTTCATGTTATACTTATTAATAAGTTTAGATGATTTATGAGCAATTAATTTTTCTAAAGCTGTAACATTTGAATATGAAATTAAAGTTGGATCGATACCAATTTTAATATCTTTACCTGAATCTAAAGACATTTGACAAGCTTGTTCAACAGCCCATTCTTGCCATGTTGGATGATCTTTAAGACCTTGTTTTAGTAATAACCAATTAAAATCCAACTCTTCAACAGCTTGTGTAAAATAACGACCATCTGTAGCTAAAGCTGATAAACCTTCAGGTTTTTCATTCATACACAAAACATCTCTAGTAATGATGGCGACTCCTGCAGAACCACTAAATCCACTAATAAAAGATCTTTTTTGATCAACAGCTGAAGTATATTCAGATTGATGTGCATCTTCAGATGGGATAATATAAACTGCTAAATCATTCAACTTCATTTGATTTCTTAATTTTTCTAATCTTAAAGAGGTATTAATTTCCTTTTCCATAGTATCACATGATTCACTAACCGCATTTGAAGATGAATCGATGGTGTATAGTGATGACGCAGTATTTCCTCCTCTAGTTGGTGATCCAAGAATTGAATTTGGACCTTTAATACTATTTCTTCTTGGTGAACCATTACTAACATTACCTGAAGATGATGAACGACTAATACTCATTCTCTTCAAATAAACTGAAGATCTTCTACCTTGTCTTGATAATAAACCTGGTGAACATGTACAATTATTACATGGTCTAGATGAACCACTAATCGAACGAATAGATGCCGCTTGTCTAATAGTGGTTGCACCTGGTGTACCATTATTTGACAGTAGTGAAAACATAGATGGTTTAGTATTAATTTGACTCATTCTGTATAACTTATTAACCCTTAAACCAATAAACTGTATCCTTATAGTTTATATATAAATCTTTGAATAAGTGTTATAACTATAATCAAAAAAATAAAAAAAAAGGAAAGAAAAAAATAAAAATCAAAATTAACGAATGAGCAGTAGATAAATTAGCAAAATTAAAAATTATTATATACAATAATTGTTTAGTGGGGCAGAAGGCGAGAGAATATATATAACATAAAAGGACAGAAAAGAAAAAAAAAAATTTTTTTTTTTTCTTGAACGAGCGAGAATCATGTCATGATTGATTACATAATGCCAATTTAAGTTTTTTGGGAAATTTTATAATTCCTGCCATTTGTTATGTAATTAATTATGTAATTACTTTTAAATCTTTTTTGTATTGACACGTTTATATATATTGACAGATATTCAAAATAAATTTGAGTTTAGTTAAGTTGAGAGTGTATAAAAGACAAACAGTTTCCCCTTTTTGTTTCCCCTTTTTGTTTCCTTCTTTTGTTTTTTTGTTGTTTTTTTGTATATACTTGTTGTTTAAGACAATTGAGGGAGTTTTTATAAGCTCTGTTGGATAGTATGTTTGCTTAGTTTAGTTTTAAGGTATTTACACTAAGGAGTTTCACTTTATTAGGTATCCCCTTTTATAAGACAATTCTTCTATTAACTTTATATTTAGTATAACTATACAGTTTTAATCCACTTTTTTATTTTGATTTCTTATATCCATTATCTTTTGTTGTTCTTCTTCTTCTTTTACTCTCCTTTTTACCATCCATTTTGTTTTTGGTTTGGATCAGGTGTATAGTTACCGTTAATCTAGACAGACGAGAGGCTCAACTTTTTTTTTTGATTTTTTTTTATTGATTTTTATTTTTCTTTTTTGAAGCATCTCGATTCAAAAGTATTATATATAATAATAATATATATTGTTTAGTTTGCTATTTAACCATAGTGTTGTTGTTGAGTGATAAGTACAATCTAAATCTATACACGGGGATTACTATATTATGATGGTAAATAACAATTTGGATCAAGTGATTCAGGTATGTTCTTCTTGTTTTCTTTTTCAATTGTCTTATGCTTTGATAACTAACATACAAGATAATATAGTTGGTAGAGTCTTTATATACTTCCAGAGATAGTTCTCAAGTTACAGAGATACAAAAACAATTACAAGAGATTCAAAAATCACCACAAGGATGGTTTATTGCAGATCATTTACTCAAACAGTCATCACTGAATTGTAAATTCTTTGGTGCTTTAACATATACAGTCAATCTAAATTTAAATCTTACCAATTTATCACTATCTGAGAATATAAATCAATTGGATGAAATTACTATAACTCTATTAAATCATTTGTTTAAATTGATTGGTGATGATCAAGTTTTAAATCATGGGGGTATGTTTGTTATTAAAAAAATGATTTCAAATTTAGCTTTAATTTATATGAATAATTTTAATCATTGGAAAAATCCATTAATTACAATAATAGATAGTATAATTAATAATAATGTTATTTATCCAAATACTAGAGGTAGTATATCAGATTTAGAAATTTATAATTTTATTAGTTCATTACCTGATAATATGATTGCCATTATTATACTTTCATCTCAAATCATTATAGAAGAAGTTTTGAAAAAAGAAGTTGTTAATAATGATAAATTTCAAATTCATCAAGTTATTCATGATGAATTTTATCATACTTCTGAGCAAATCTTGCTATCTTGCTTTCAATTACATAAAAATTCAACTTCTTTATTATCATTATGGTTAGAATGTTTAAATTCTTGGGTTCACTATGGTTCTAAAGCAGAATTCGATACACAGATAAGATATAAATTTATTCCATTATTAGAAATTATGATTGGCTTAATACCCAATGAAAATACTGAAATTTCAAGTAAAGCAATTGATGCTTCTATTGAATCACTAGATGACAATCCATCATTTTTTGATTCTAATTTGAAAAGTCAGATAGATTCATTAATATTTGGTCCTTGGGGAACACAATACATTACATATTTAGGTGAAACTCAAGATTTTGATTCTTTAAATCAATTTTCAAGATTAATAGTGGCATTTTTAGAAATTGATATGGTTAAATTGGCATTCAAATTATCAAATGATTCAAATGATTATAGATTTGAATTTTTATTAAATTTATCAAATTTCACAGCTATACCAGTTGAAGAAGAACAAGTTTCAAAGGATTTGATTGATTTTTGGTTATCATTTGCTGATTTTTTTATTGTTCAAGATGAAACTTTATTATCTTTGTTAAGAGACGATCAAAATTTAATAAATCATATGAATGAAAAGGCTAAAAGTTTATTCACAAGAGTTTCTTTAATTTATTGGAATAAAATTCATATTCCTCAAGATGAAGATTTATTAGATAGTTTTAAAGATGAATTTAAATTGTATAGAAGAGAAGTTGGTGATTTGGTTGAATCATTATACGTTATTGTGAAGCAATCACTATTTGAACATTTGATAGATAATATTTTAACGTCATGCACAAATTCTCCAGATAATAATCCAAATGCGATTGCTGATATAGAAGCATCTCTATATATGATTAATCGTATATCAACGGATATAACTGAAAATAATGCAACAGATACATTGATCAATTGCGTTATTAAACTTTTAGAATCTAATCTACTTCAAGTAGTGATGTCTAAAAGATCAAACAAATTTGAATACGTTATAAGTACCACCATTCAATTTTTATCGTCTTTGGAATGGGTTTATAGAAAAGATGCAGGAATACCATATTTGGCAAGAATTTTAGATTTCTTATTTGAATGTATGTTAAATTCTCCATCTTACCAATTTATAAGTTCCAAAGCAATCTCTGAAATATGTGACCAATGTAGATTATCATTGGTTGATTTCCTCCCTAGCTTTAAAAATATCATTACAGAGATGATTAGTAATGTAACTGTTGAATCATTGGTTAGACAAAGAATCATCAGTTCATATGCCTCTATTATTCAAGGTGTTAAAAATCCATATATTCAAGGTGAAAGTTTAGCAACATTGTTTGAACTACTAGATACAAAATCTTACGAGGTTATTGCTGGACTAAGTTCGACATCTAACGATGCAACTCTTGCCGATCAGAAAGAAAAAATGGTTGACTATCTTGTTAGTTTAATAAGTTCAATGAAAGCTATTGGTAATTCAATGCAATTACCCGAAGACATAGAAGACACTTATACAGATACTGAAACTATGACTATCAAAGAATACTGGACCAAAGATGCTCTAAGTATAAGACCTAGAATTTTAAATATCATTAAAAATTTCACTTTGATTGATAAATCGTTATCAGATAATTTAACTATCATGGAAGAAGTTGTTTCAATTTTCAAAAGTGGATTAACTGAAGAACTTCCTGGGCCATTTGTCTTTGAAAAAGAGGTTATTTTGGAGTTCATTTTAACCAAATTCAACAACTTGAAGACAACAACTTCATATCCTTTGCTTTATTCGTTGTATGGATCCGTCATTGTCGCTAATTTAAGAGTGATCCAACCAGAAGTGATTGATGAGTCCATGAAACAGATATTTATTTCAAATATGAGTATAATAGAACAGGATCCAGATATAGCACAAGCTGTTACAAAACTATTTGCCACTATTTTAACTGCCAAACCATCACTCTTAATATTGAATACATCCTTACTTGAAACAGTTTTGGATTTTGCCATTCGTCAATTAAGATCTAAAGAGAGATTTGTTTTGAGAGCGTCAGAAACGTTTTGGGTTAAATTGGTCACCTTAAGAAAGGGTAATCAACAAGATGTAATGACAGTTACTAGACTTTTCAATGAAACTGAACTAGGATATTTATTGACTTTTAATGTATTGAAAAACTTTTTGGCAACTCAAAGATCCAACTTGGACACATTTACTGAGATTTTAAAAAGTTTAGTTTCCAAGTACCCATTAATGATGAGTAAATGGTTAAATGGGTCTTTTATCAAGTTGAACCAGTCAAGACATGAATCTGGATCGCAACAGATTGAGAAATGGGAAGTATTTGTTAAAAAATTAATGCTGAGTAGAGGAACAAGAAATGCTAATTCTTTAATTAAAGATTTCTGGTTAGAAGTCAATGGATTGATTGATTATAATTCTGGTGCTTAATACTGTGTGTACTAGAAGCTTTTGCTATTTAAAATGTTTTTTTATTTAATGAAATATGTAATTAATAGATTAGTCTTTTGTATCAAATACACAGTAAAGGATTCACATTCGAATTAAAGAGTCCCAATGATATATACGAAGTTTGAGAAGCAATGTATATTGAGACAAGAAAGAGAGAACTCAGAAAATAAAAAGGTATAAAACAGAGTAAAACAAAAAAAAAACAAAAACATAAGAAACGCAAACAAGACATAAAAAAAGCACGATCGAAAGTAGCTATATACACCACATCACATAAAACACTACAATA